>JACXIM010000107.1:0-132155 GCA_014737505.1 Bombus sibiricus
GTGTTCTTTTTTCTTGAATAACACCTACATCACAGTCTGCGATATTTAAAATACTTACTTAATGCTTATTTAAAAGTCAGGTTCTTTTTTAATTCCTCTCAAGTTAAACGAGTAAATTCACTCGTTATAGTTGTAACGTAAAATGGCTTTTTTCTTCAATACCACCCGCATCGCTGTACGTGATACAGATATTAATTATATAGCGAATAATATGAATTAATTGGCCGTAATCGAGGTTCGGTATTTCTTCGTAAGATCTATCATAGGATCTATTAGGCTATTAGCGAGAGACTTATTGATTCCTTGAAGAAATATCAAATTCTATGTAAATTAACTAAATGATTTTATTCAAATAGTATCCGACAATGTCTATCATATTCAGCAACCTTCTTTTATAATATATTCTGCTCGGATCAATTATTTTATAATAAATTGCAGATTATGCCATTGTATATTATAAGATATTTGCCTATAGCTCTTTTTTTCTAATTCATTGATTTTATTATTAGTCTCGTTGGTTTTTCCCATGAGTATCTGTTGTACGTACATCAACATTATGCTCAGATTTTTAACATCGCCCTGCGAACATGTGCGTGCTCTAGCAATAAACATTCGTTTCGAGCCTACTCACGATCGCGACCGCGAAATTCGATAAATCGAAAGGAAAAACCAGAGACGAGAGCATGCTCTCTAAATCGTGCCAGTTTCACCGCCGATTTTTCAAATTAGATTTCCATAAACAGGTTGGTCATCACCAGGGCCGGCGCAGACGATACTCCGGTCCCGAAGAAACGCCCGAACTATGCCCAGCAAATAGGCGGGCACCCGATGATAGTTCAGGGCCTCGCCTATCCTGTTCCAGGGAAGACTGTTGAAGGCGTCGATCACGTCCAGGGGCCACGCCACGAATTTTCGCATAATTTTCGCTACGTAATGAATTTTTGCGCGAAGAATTTAGTACAGGATCTAAGGAAGCTTCTCCAATTCCTTAGAGAGCAAATTAACACGCTCGTCGGCCAGCGTGATTCGGCTAAGTTTCCTGCGGGGCCCAAATCCGACCGCCGATACGCAGAACGTATCATAAATAGAGCGATAGAAGAGTAATTAAGAAATAATCGTAAAATTAGAGGACGAAGTACGTCTGTCCTTGTCGCGCAATATAGCTTTCCTTGTCTAACAGGAGTTGAGATACCTTCTCGCACATTCTATGCTCCTGTTACTTTCCCGCAGTACTAACCGTCTTTCAGCATCGACAGCATGACAGCATCGATCGTACACGTCGATAATTCAGTTAGTAACAATTATCCACGACGACTCCTCGTCACCCAGGGGCAACTCCGTCAATTTTTGCATAATTTTCGCTACACGTAGTTAATTCACGATCTTTTGTGCACGAAGGACTTGGCACAGGATCTAAGGATGCTCCTACAAGCTAGCGGTGCTCTTTACGTGTCGCTTACTTAAACATACATTTACGTTTAATCCATTCTTATCACTAACACGGCTCTTTTTTTCTTGTACCTTTTCATCAAAAATATATTTTAGATACATCCTATTATCCTATACCCTCCTTATTTTCATTCACCAGCCATTTTACATTTACTAAATTACATTTCTTTCTTATACAGCCCCAACTTTCCTTTTTCAAATAACATTAAGCTTTTCAATAATTTCCTTTTTCTATTCCCTCCCGCTCAATCTTCTTCCAACGGATACATTTTTCTTTCCTGTCTGTGTCCGTAATGCGCCATAGTTCTCATCCACCCTTGCAACCCACCCTAATTACCTCCATATTTCCTATAATTCTATATGTCGGTGACGAAAGGACACTGGAGCCTCCCCTTTGGGACTTTGGGAAAACCCCGTAACATTGTAATCTAGATTATACCATAGCCGTAATTAAACAATTGTAGTCATCCAGTCCGATTGTAATTGTTCGAAAACTTGTGATAGTGAGCTTGGGCTCGAGGCGACAGGCAGTCGCCGAACGATGCCGCGGTCAAGGGATGAACGTTTTGTCTAACAAAGATATGCAGTAATAGTATAGCTCCTTTTAAAAATGAAATAGTTGTAACGCTCGACAGTAAACATTCCAACGGTCTCTGTCCCGTGACTCGCCACACGCAGACCCTATTCTTCGAGTAAGATGGGTACCAGATGTCGACGCATCTCCACAATACATGTTCAGCTAGCTCGAGGGCCCGTTATAAATCTTAAGATTTAGTTAACTAAAATCCTTCAAACAGGCAAACAGTCTTTGTCCCAACTACGGGAATATAGGGGAAACCTACTTTCTCAGGAACGGCGCTTCCCGCTAGCAACTTTCCCTCAAGGGCGGCTAGCATCCTTTTCTAACCACCGATATGGAAATTGACCAATTAACAGCAACGTCAATTTCCCTCGCCTTCCGAACGAAGGCTTTCCTCGACGAATACGAGAATCTCGTGTCCGTAGACACACCCCATATAGTTTCCCTCTGCAGCGTCACCGGGACGGAGAAACACTTTCTCTCGTACGATCTCATCAGCGAGTTACGCGGTGTTTTTGCGATCTGCTCCGACATATAGTCCAACTTAGACTTTGATTGAAAATAATAAGTTTGCTATCCCGTTGACCGCGGATTTGTTATCGAACCTTAGGCCATTGTCACCAGTGTCTAATCGCCGCGGTTATTTATCAACTCTGTACAAACCATACTTGTGTTAATAAACGTCACTTCGATTGTACAAGGAAGACGTATAGTTCCAGCGACGATTCACTATGCGCCCACTACCCTTATTCCGATAACGACTCGGGCTCTTATTACGGCGAAGATTCGACATATATAATTACTAGCATTAATACTATTCTATATTATTACGTATATTATTATATATTAATAAGTTTCGTTCCTTCAAGTGGAATTTATTTAACGTTAATCACTTTCCACACAGTATCCGTATAATTACAAGATTCTTCCCGACTAATATATTTCCATATTACAATTACTACCTTTCGTAATGGTATTCTATTCGATTGCCCGATTCCATAGGACGTTCCACGATTACACCTTTCTTAAAGCAGCCATATTGTTAACCTTTTAAAACTACTCCATCTGTCATCTATTGTTTTGAAGCCTAATTTCACAATTTGTGTTCAATGGTCGAATAAACAATGCACACATGTATCTCCTAAATGTATCTTTACTTATTCTTTAGTCTCTTCGAATCCAAATAAATCCCCTCTTCTACCATCCAGACAATTATATTGCCTTACGTATTACCTATTATCATTTTATACTCTTTTTTATTCCTTTCTTACTTCTTTCAACTTTCACGCCACTAACGTCTACAATCTTTTTGCACATTTTATAATTTTCATAAAACTAGCCCATGTTTCGACAAAATCTCACGCTAAATAAACGTCGCTATTACCTTTCCTTCTCCACCTTCTATTGCCTTTCGCACATCCAGATTAGATAAGCGCTTATTTTATTTGCGCATCTTTATTACATACCACGTCTTTTCATCCTATACTTTTACGCTTTTATCATTACCTGCTTTACGCAAAGGGCTTTACATTCCCAAACGATTTTATTTACACATTTTATTTACACATTTGCACGCTACTTCGTTCTGCCCTTTCTTCGTTTCACACTTTTTCTTCCACGCTCGCACCCAACCAACGAGATTATACGTTTCCTCATTATCAGCGATTAAACGCTCTTTTTCTTCTTCTCGTTAGTCGTTCTGCTCCTCGTCGTTATTCGCCATAGTCCACTTCTCCCGCTGCATCGTCCATCCGTGCTCGTCGCCAATTTATAGTAACGAAAACAAACCGGTATAAACAATTGGTATAACCAATATGACAATTAGAATTATCCTACGCGTTATATTTACCTCGATCTGCCATCAACGTACCTTTATGTTCGACTCCAGATACAAAAATATCTTACACAGTTCCGATCACGTAAGGCTTTGCAGCAACCGTGGATCATGCGCTCGTCAGATGGCAAAGTGACCGCGAACAAGATGTCGGTCATGAACTACGTAGCGTTCAGATTGACCACTCCGTTCAATAAACTATTCTAGTACTTTGGAATAAATTTATCTCGTATCAAATACCCAATCAGCGTGTTGCCCTTCTTACGCTGTCACATCGTCATCGTCTTATTTCTCTGTCTACCATATAGTTTTAGTATATTATACATATATATTATTCATACATATCATATATTATATTTCGACATATGAAATAGAAGGAAGGCACGCCTCAAGTTGATATCTTTTCTAATTGAAGTATGAAACTTTTTTATTTTTCATTTGTAATGAATAGAACCATTACCAACATGTTTGTTACATGTTTCTGGTTCGGATGACACGGTGCACGATATAATTTGCGTGCTTCATGGATGACAATTAAAATACATATCGATAAGTAAATAGAATTCTAATTATACCATGTTTGGTCTCATTTTAATCAAGAAAGTTCTTGTAAATGATCTAGCAAAATTTAATTTAAAAAGATGTCAAAGACAAAAAAGTGTTCGATTTGTACTGACAGACGTACATCGTTTAAGCGATATCTGAAACTTAGCCCTGATACTTGCCGACGCGTCATGTAGATTCCACATGATTGCCGCCCATTGATTACCCCCATATGGTGGGGATAACGTCCATTCCATTACCGAGAGCAGATTCTTTTCCTGCAATTGTTATCGAAGGTTTCCTTTCCAGTATTCACTTCCATCCAGGTTCGTGCACGTCTCACGATCAAAGTATCAGTGACATATTACATGTATATACTTCCAACAAAAAGCGAAAAGAAAAAATTCCAAAAGAGAAATAAGCAACAAACTAACTAACTAAAGCGAAAAGATGGGAAAAGAGTAATATGTTCGACAAAGTTAGATTTTAAGCTTTTTTTAGTGTGCTTATTGACAAGTATTATTAATACATGACAGAAATTGCACAGTAAAAGTTAAATATTTCAACGAATCCAATGTGGGCTCTTACTTTAGAGCAGTCGCAGATTATAATTTTTATCGTTTTTGAATAGCGACCATGACATTTGCTTCTTTAAATTTAAATTTTTTTCAATTTTTTAAATTACAATCAAGTTATGAGATACTATATACCTTGTCAGAACGTATGTCGGAATATCATTTCGCTGAAATAAATAGTTGAAATAATAAAATAGCGAATAAGATGGATAACAAGTAAAAGAAACTACAACAAGAAGAAAGTGAAACTAATCGAAACTGACCTCCTTATTTTATTCTATTCGCTCGTGCGCGAACAAGAATGAAAGTGAATACAGGGAAGGAACCGCAAATAATAATTGCAGGAAAAGAACCTCTTGGTAATCGCGTGGTGGTTGTCATTCTCATCACAGGGGAGAGGCCCTTTCCCTTGATGCACCGATAACCTGGACGGTTGAGCAGCATGTAACATGATCCAGTGTCAGATAACACTGAGACAACGTATACAGGTACCAATTTAAAAGTGAAATCTTTTTATCCTTCGCTTCTCTTCAAATCAAACTGTTACTGACTACATATTTGTGGCATTTGACTGATTAAAGTGAGACCAAACACGGTATAATTCGAATTCTACTTACTTGTCCATATGTATCTAATTATCATTTATGAGGTAAGCAAATACGCCCGCAAATTATATCGCGCTTGGTGTCATTTCAATCAGAAACATGTAACAAACATGTCGGTAAAAGCTTCATTCGTCGCAAATAAAAGAAATGAAGGAGTTTGATTTCTCAATTAAAAAAAGGAGTCACAGCTAGTCACGGTCCTTCATATTTTATATTTTATATGTTGCGATACGCTTCGACTCTCAGTTCCTCTTCCTCTTTCATTTTCTTCATCTTTCGCATTGTCCTTTCCTACGCTCGCCGTATCTACCATCCCATCGTCAGTGTTCAGTGCCTCTATGCACTGAATCGTTTCTACCTCTATGCTACTCTCCAATTGCAGAGCTTGGATCACCGCATCATAAAATACTTGCGATTGTTGCAGATTTCCTGGATTATTTCCTGGATTATTTGGTTAATAGGTAATTATTATTACAAGTTATTACAGCATAATAGGTAATTAAGGTATGTATTTATTTCAAAAAGCTAGAAAAATGCGGGCACTGACATAGTTTGCGTCGCTTGAAAATCATTTAAGATCAGCAGTGATGTAGTACAGTTTCCCTTTGACGCATGCAGAAACTGGATGGCCGAATAATATGATCTGATCCAGATTCGAATATCGATGAGACAATAATGAAGCAATACTAATGTAATAGTGAAATTTGTTTATACTTTACTCTTTTAAAATTAAACTTTCGCTAATGTATTTGTGAAACTGCGCCGATTAAAATAAGACCAAATACGACCATATATTTTAAATCACATTTACTTATTGAATAGGCATAGGAAAATAAGTTGCTATCGTTTGTAAATAAGCCGCCGCCTCCTCCATCGATATCCGAATCATACAAAAACTGTACCTGGATAAGGAGCACCCAACACGCACGTGTTAGCGACTACGTTATTTTCAGCCAGCGGAGTCAAACAAAATATGTACAAGGAATTTACGTGGCCAACGCGATCGCGACTGAGGGGCGAGAGCGTTGTCGAAGTAAACGTTCCCCCACCCTTGCCCGAAGAACAAGGTAGCTGATAAAACGAAAGCGGAGATGATCCTTGCAAACTCAGTACATTAAAAATCGCTCGTAAAGCTGGGCAAAGAGAGCGAGTTATCTTGTCTTGTAAGAACAAATTGTTCCTTTCCCCGCGTTTTCCTGTCGTTAAATAATTCTCTTCAACTCTTTATTTTGTCTCGTTGTTAATTTCTCTCCAAGTTTCGTTAGTCGTTCTTTCAAGTTTCCTATCACGCTCGCGAGCTCATACAGACTAGAAAGACTATATAATCATTGGTTTCCAATAATTATGTCGATATTTGTCATTTATAACAATAATTCCATGAATCTAAAATAATTATACGTAGGACACAGGATAAAGAAACAGTCGTTTAAACAGAAATCGTTACTTTAATAAACTGATTGTTCGTTAAAACAGAAACGGATGCGCCCCGTCCGCATCCGCCTTTCTCGAGACGTAACAAAGAACTGAACTCTCTCTCTCTCTCTCTCTCTCTCTCTCTCATCCTTTCGTCGCTCGTTTGCCGTTCGTTTGTCGTTCGTTTGCCGCCCTTTTGCCGCCCGTTTGCCGCCCGTTTGCCGCCGTTAATGAAAAACAAACGCGTTCGCGCGACAACACGCACACAGCCATCCACGCTTTATCAACGTCAAGCAAACCTGCATATTAGGTGACCACTTGCCGACCATGGGTCTTTTTAATTTCAATCGTTACATAATCGGTCGCGGACTTTTCCGTGTTCGATCTTGATTCGCCAATCCGACAATTATCTTAGCGTTTCTTTGAATAAATGAAATTGAATAATGGAAAAATGGAAAAATGGGAAAATGGAAATGTGATTGTTGCCTTACTGTAATGGATAACACGTCAACTATCTCTCTCTTTACAATTATAGATAACCATCTGATGTACAATGGTGGGCGTATAAATAATTACTTGTAAATTCAACTAATTGCATCGTGAAATGTTTCACTTTTATGTTTTTTCCATAACGTTATAGGAATTAAAAAGATAGATTTCATATATTTTCAAGCATTATAAAAATGGTCTGCACCGTATCCTCTAATATGTTACAGGCACTATGTTTATGTTTAGATAATTGTACTATGGATTACAAAATCAAGTTTACAGAATTACATATGCTTGTCGATTGCCTGTAGTATGCTATGTGTCTAACGAATTAGTAACATTTTTATCAGTAATTAAGGTGGTATATTGTTTCACTTCTCTTAATAATATTGTTGATCCTGTGTTTGTGTGTTTGATATCTTAATGCAGTTTTGTATTACTAAAGATTATTAAAATACGTAGTTGTTCGATACGTAATTTTATTACGATTTTTCTCTATCTACACGGACATCGCTCTAATTATGTAATACAATAAATTATATTGTACATGTATACCGTTACTTATATTATGGAATATAAATATTTTGCTATAAATCGAAGAGCGCAGAACTATTTTTCCTATAGTTCTCAGGTTTCGCCGTCTGATTAACCGTTTAGTATATTCGATATACTATATGATATCTATAAAATGCCATATATAATGCATGAATAACTATACTACCACCCATATAAATTCTGGGTTATGAAACTAAAAATACGAAATTCTTTCCTATATCTAATAGCTATCACGCTACCTGATAAGCATATGATAACCATATATGGATATATATGTATATATATTATGTGTGTGTGTGTGTGTGTGTGTGTGTGTGTGTGTGTGTGTGTGTGCATATACAATAGCTACATGAGTAATTATAATATAGACGATAAGTTAGCAAACTATGAGATCAGAGGCACTGAATTTTTTTTCCTACATCTAATATTCACCGTACTGTATTGCATCTATCAACTTGTCCGTTGCAAAGGTATTCGCACATTTACTTAAACCGATTATTATCATTTGGATAAACATTACATCGTATAAGTTACATTGAGCACGGCATGAAAGCGAAAAGGTATCCGCTTAAGTTTTCGCGGGTTTGTCCAATATCGAACATCTTTCTCTGTTGCGTCGCGGTGCGTTTTGACGTCGGGCCTCCAACGCTCGAACATTTCGGGTTCGGTGTTTCTATTCCTGGAGCGGGTTGACTCCTCGCTCGGCTCCTACGGGAGGTGCTATGCCCTGGCTAGCAAACACGAGCAGTCGACCGGAGTCGTGTCGGATCTAACGTGTTTTTACGTGGCATGTGGAAGCCGTGCGCGCGTGCTAACTAATCTTAAATCAAAAACGCTCGTTCATTTCTTGAAACAAAAAACTCTCCATCTTACTCGTCAAACTGAATTGTCTACGTTCTTTCTTTGGTTTCTCTCTTTAAAACACAGAGAATTATCAAGTTGAATATACATATATTATTGGTGCGTGTCTCAGTTCGTGACAATCTTCCGAAGAATCTGGTTCTCTTTTTAAGAAATTGTACGTTGTATGTTCTTTTAATGTGAACGAGTTGCAAAAGTTGCTTCTGCCTTGAAGAGAAAGAGTCGAGGAAGGAAGCAGATTGTCTCGGTCGATTTGTGATGCGTCGGTGAAAATTTTTCATTACCCCAACTATTTTCGGGCTTGAGCTCAGTACGATATATTTATTAGCGTCGCGACACCATGCGCGTGAACAGATTGGCTTTGACGTTCGTTTATCGAAAGCGACGGCTTTGTTCCGCTATATGGGACGGCATGGTGGTGTGATTCGGAACTACGGATGGTGTACGCGGATTCCCCCGTCGCATCGCGGAGGAATAACCGGGTTCGTGAGCTCTGACGGAGACGTTTGTGAGTTTGATCTTTCTCTGTAAAGAAGGAAGGAAGGAAGTATGGAAGGGCGGAAGGGAGGAAGGGTGGAAGGGAGGAAGGGTGGAAGAAAGGAAGGAAGGAAGGAAGGAAGGAAAGGAGGAAGGAAGGAAGGAAGGAAGGAAGGAAGGAAGGAAGGAAGGAAGGAAGGAAGGAAGGAAGAAAGGAAGGGAGGGAGGGAGGGAGGAAGGGAGGAAGGGAGGTAGGAAGGAATAAAGGAATACTGGCAAAAGAATTAAAATAATGGAATGTTCTTGTAGGTCTCCCATTTAGGTATACGATGGTATATGGAAGATGGATAAATGAAAGAAAGTAGGGAATAGAGAAAGATAGGAAAATAATTGACAGTGAAGCTTTATTAAGTTATAGGTAAAGGTTATTAGATTTGAGATTCTTTCCACGTTATGTAATGATTTTCGATGAAATTCGTGAGATTCCCTTTTCCGTGTCAAATTAAGCATAATGTAAAAGTTCACCTTTCCATGTCGAACGAAGAAATCGAAATAGTTTTAGAATAATTTTTCTTTCAGGTGAAAATTTTATAGACCTAAAGGTAAAGCGAAGGTTTCGATATAACGTTGGCGCCGACAGCACCTTTATCGCAATTTCCTATGACATTACTTAAAACTTTAGATTTTTTCCTCCTCTGTCAAGGAAAAGGAAATATCTGAATGTAGAAAAGTAGATTTCTTAGGAAAATTATTTTGTGGTCATGTAAAAAGAAGAATGAAAATGTCGAGCATATAGGATGAGAAATTACGAAAATGAAAGTTTATTGTTGAGTCTTTTTTTTTGGTATGTATATATATATATATATATATATAGCTTCGTAATGATCATTTTAAAGAACGGTCAACGAACTTTGAAAACGAGTACAGGTAAATAAAAAAGAATCAGTGGTTTCTATTTAGTAATAATACGACAAAAATTGATAGAAAAGGCGGGAATGTATTTTAGAACGAGGTTAGAAGAGGTTGAACGTAAAATGAAGGTTTACCTTTAAGATTTCTTTAACACGCGATAGGGATGATTAGGAACGAAATTTTTCGTTCGATCGGTTCGATTTCGGTACGATCTTTCGAAATTTCACGAGAAAATAGAGATATAATAATTGTCAAGATTACCTTTAAACTAATTTTTATTAGTATGGGAATATGTTTTAATTTTGATGGATGATCGATCCCATTTTATTTACTTCTCAATTAGAAATTAATGGCATTTACACCTTGCAAAATTAATAACTAATATACGTACACATATATGCGTATTTATCTTACTTACAATAACAAGTATTGCATGTACATCAATTGTACAATAAATATATAATACGATAAGTACACGATATAATATGTATATCGTTTGCACAAATATATGATACAAATGAATTGTCCTTAAGCGAACCGATTGATATCGCTATTCATCTTTTCGTTAGTGATATTTAATTAATCTTGTTTCATGCTGCATGTAATATGTATGTATGTACATGCATACACACATATTTCTAATTGACAAATTAATTGAAGCGAGTAATTTTAAAAACAAAAATATACGTTTTACACTTTGATTGGATCGTTATCGATGATATACATTTGACATTATGTAACGATCAAATCGATATTTAAGTAATCGTGTATCATGTGTCGAGATTGAACGTTTGTCTCGCCGGCTGGTCTCAATTAGTTTCAGACTTTCCAAGAAATTTGAAAGACTTCCTGATGATACGAATTCCTTGTTATATTTATGTTTTAAAAAAAGCTGAAGACAAAACTAACTGTAAAGTTACGATCGGCTAAGTTTTATTGTCTACTACGAAAGCATTTCATATTATGAAAACAAAATTACTGGGTAAATAATGTGGTTTCTCTAAATATTTGACAGTGAAAGAATATTTATACTATTAAAAATCGAATTTACAAAATTGAAATTCATCGGATAAGATTTTTATCATTAATCGAAATCGTATATTGTTCGAAAATAACGCCTTTCGAACGATATCATTAGACCCATGAGATTGATTTTTCTACGTGTTTGGTATTGCACAAATTTTTATGTTACGTTTATATTTTTTTACGTTTATATTATTATATCGTTCGATAATTAAGCAAATTTTTAGCTAAATAACGCGAAATATACAATATACAAGTTTTTAAACTATATTCTTCTTGTTTAGAAAAAGTTTATATCGTAATCGCAGCAGAGTTTCCCTCAACGTTAAACTTGGAAATAATTTGCCACACATTGTAGCCAAGTTTCCACGCGCGCCAACGATTTAAATTTATTAACGAGCACCGCAAAATGGGTTCGTTGAACGATACGAGAAACATTTGGATGGCTGATCCTCTAGACTGTTTCAACCTAAGCCGTTCTAATTTTGTTGACGGTTATCAGGACCGAGAAAATTTCCTATATCGTCGAGTGATTTAATATGACTAAAAGAATATGATACTGTATGACAGTGAAATGTCAAATCTGAGGGAAAGTCGTTTCATTAAGAAATACTTTTGATAGTTCGGTGTGCCCGCCTACCAAAACATTTTTACCAAAACGCTGTAATACACTTTCGAGAAACATCGAACATGATAAGATGGTTGAAAACGCAAGAAACTTGCCGATCGACTGGACAAATTGTAAATTTCTATCGACAAACGCTTGAGAATAAGTGTAAATTAATTGCCAAATGGCCGTCGATTGTTCGGAATTAGTTCTGGATACAGATTTTCTCTAATTTAAAGTTGATAATGTGCTGCCTTTGTAAAAAGTAAGTATCGTTTCTTATTTTCTATATCCCTAATACAATCTTCCATTAATTTGGATACTTTGGTAAATATTCACATATTGCTGCTATAAATAGACGAAACTATTCGGATTCTTATGATCGTTACTGTACATCTGAGAAATGTTTTTTCTCCGAACTTGCCACGATAATAGAAATTCGCAGAATTCTATGGAAAGGCAAAGATACTTTATTCCTATAAATTTCGGTACATCTGGTTTAATAACGTTTGTGGCTATTTTGCGGCGAATCTGTTATATTAGAATGCTGCTACGTTAATTTTTAACTGTTCGATTATTTGCATTCTAAATTTGTAGCAAAATATTTATCAGAAGTAGTTTCGGTCCGCTCAAATGGCTCTCAGAATAGCTCTTTCAGTTTTCTTAATGAAAGAACGCTCGATGCATTCTCGTATTCTTCTTACGTTTCAATTTTTAATGTAATTTTCCGAAACCAACAGTATTTGACTTATCGGTTGATATTCGTAAATGACGTAATTAATTATCAAGAATTGTGCCGATTATTATTTCTAACGATACATTTAAAATAGCTTTCTCATTTATATTAATAGAGCGAGCTCCGGCGAGTCTGTTCTTTTTTTCATGTTTCGATTATTCTGAAAAATGTTCGATCTTTTTTAGAGATTCCCTTTAAAGGGGATATTAAATATTTTAACATTATCGCTTCTTTTTAAAAAGACTCTCTGCATACTGCTTCACGAAAATGTCAACCCTTACTTACTTACTTACTTACTTACTCTGTAACATTTGAAAACATTTTGAAATATCGTCAACGTTATAGCGAAACGTGTCACGCTGACGTTATCAAGTTGGTAAGGTTTGAACCAAAACCGGAGATGTACGTAGATAAAAGCGGGAAGATACTTCTCGCAAACGTACACTTGGCGGAAAATACAAAAATATCCAAGCAGTCGACAATCCGTTATATTAATAACTTTCAGTGTTCATTGAAAGCACCTTTAGAATTGAATTATATGTTTGAAACTACTACCAATATTGTATAATAATTTGTTACGAACTGTATGTTTAACGATGTGTGATATGTGCACGATACCCTGTTACTTCTGTACATACATATACCATACATATGCATTGTTAGATAAGTCTTTTAAGTTTCCAATTTTTTGCTTTTCACTAATACGTATCGTTGTATTGGTTTTCTGGAAAAATAAATAGCTAGATTAATTATAACGCCTATAATAGTTCAATTACTACAGTTGTCTTTTAATTGTTAATGAAATTTTTAAAAAGTTAAAGATTTCTTATCGAATCTTTAGTAAGTTGTTTGTTTAAAGATTAATTGTAATGGAGTTTGTATTATGATGTTATACTATTTAGCCCTGAGATATTGCGACAGGGCAATGCATATCCAGCTTTAGTGTTATTCCTATTTTTTTAGAATAATTGCCGATTACATGTTTTCTGATCATTTTTTGCCATGGAAAGGTCCCAAGCCCTATACAGAGTATTTTCGACTTGGTGATACAATCCGATCGATACAATCATGGTAAATGAATTCGTATGAAAAGATAGATAACACTTGTTACAGTGTATTATTACTTGTCCTATGAATTCGCTACAAGCGAAGTGAAGTAATACTTTCTCTGCTATATATTTAATTTTATTTGCGAACATTTCATACTGTAAATTAGTTTTCATTGCACTCATATATTTATACACGCTTGCAAGATCTTCTCTGCTAGATCGGTCGTTACGATAAAATAGCTTAGCTACCATTTCTAAACATATCACTGATGGATTCTTATTTATGGAGTCATGTCAAGTCTCGTGTGAAACACGGGAGGGAGGGCGCAAATAGGGAACACCTCAAAGAGAAAATCCTTTCTGTATTGGTACATTGTGAAAGGAGGAAATACTCTGGAATACCTTTACAGGAGCGTAATACGTATACGCAAGGCATAATTACGTTTATAAAAGAACAGGATTCGCAGCAATTTTTGCATAATCTTAAATAACAAAAGAAATTCTTTCGAGCAAAGATACTCTTACTTCATTGAGATTGATCCGAGCGCCGTGCGTGCACCAGAGGTGAGAAGTAGGCGATAAGTAGAAGTAGGTGCATGTGAGACAGAATAGGCAGAGTAAAATAAAATAAAACAAAACATAATAAAACAAAATAAAATAAAATAAAATAAAATAAAATGAAATAAAATACTGTAGGATTACGCGTCGTTTCTTATTCATACGATTTTAATACGTATTAGATATTTTGTTTCTTTACAAAGACTAATCTTTATATAGAGTTTATTCCCTTAAGGTACTGATGCAAGTGCCATGCGATTCCTCACAGTCCGCTTACCCTCCGTACTCTATGGCCACATCCGCCGTTAGACAAAGCTTGTATTCTTTCACAATGCGGCATCGAATCGTTCGCCCTTTGTAAACTGTCTCAGGCATCCTCGAGAAACAATCGAACCAGTCGATACTTTCTGGTTCGGTGATTTCGAATTGCCGACTATCGTCGACTTTTCAAACATTCGTTCGGGCACCTTGCCAAGATTCTTACCGAACCTTCGGCCTGATCACGTAAATTTGTCGTAAGGATAAATAACGATAGGCTAGGTCATCATGGGTGTCGTCACGAAGATGCGTCGACGAACATAGTCATGTTTGGTATCATTTTCGTCGTACTGATCCTGATGATCCAACTACGGCTATCTCATAATGATATACCAAACGATACAAAATAATTATATTTTTCTTATTCTGCTTATTCTCCGAGCTTTTTCTGATCGATTTATGACGGGGCATTGTGGGATTGATAACCAGGCATGAGAGCGAACAAATTTTATCATAACTATACAAACTAATTACCGAACGGTCCGCGAATTCTTGGCAAAAAGGTACAGGTACAGGTATAGGAAACAGAGAATTTCTAGCCCGTTACTGTTCGCAGACCCGTTCACAGACTCCAGTGGAGACGTACCTCAACGGTACTCGTTAATGCTGCTAATTATTTGTAACTTTTGTCTCGGAAAATTTCACTAACGATATTAGGTCGGTAATAAAAGAGGATCCACATAATAAGTATCAAAGGTTTCGATAGTCTCCTAATTATCTCTTAAGTTTGTTTCACTTCTCGCAAGTGTTTCGATACTTGCGAGCGACTGTGTACGCGTAAATGCCAAAATAGAATTGAAGTCATATTAAAGATACTACGGTACTACGTTCTCCTTACTATGTACACGCTACGTGTTTTTCTTGCCTATTCTTCTTATTATTTATTAACTCTTGACATCAATATCGGGGAAAATTTTATTCAGGACATATAACAGATGACGTATAAAAATAAGGTATAAAGTTTAATTCGCAATTGACGAAAAAATATTCGATCGAATAAATGTGAGGTTGCTGGATAAACATTTACTTATACCTTATATTGCACGTAAAGCACATGTTATACATATGTGATTATTGTTTATTGAATTATTTATTCAACAATGTTAAATAATATTCAAAGTGTAGGAATTATCTTTGAAATTTTTACTCTTGGGGTCTCGTAATACAGTTTCACACCATCGTATAAATATATAGATTAGGTTAGTAATTGCAGATTTTATAAGATTCAAAGTTTTTCTTTAAAAAAAAAAAAATCGTTTCACCGTTTTATCACTTGCAATTTATTTATTATTCGTTTGATGCGCGTCCAAAAGAACTTGTTGTATCCACGCTGGTTTATATCAAAATTAATAGGTATTTAACGATTCAGAAGAAATGATATAAATATAAGCTTGTATTGCATTATACGTATAAGTTATTTATCACCATTTTCATCGGCATCGGTTTAAATAACGCCAGTTGTATGAAAGTAAATTTTTCAATTTTAACGAATAGCCTTATTACCGTTCTATTTAAAGAAAAAGAAATTCAGAAACTGAAGCTGTTATTGAATCGAATCGAATGGTTTTGAGCTCCCAATTATTTCCAGTTATAACAGAGAACGGGATGTTACTTGGAAAAAATATCCTTTTTCTACAAAGCGTATATTTATTCGTACTTGCAAGAACAATTAAATACCAAAGCATCGAAACATAAAATTACATCGTAACATAAAATTTGTATTTTTCCAATAGAATGGTGAATCCAGTAGATTGTAAATCACAAAAGTATCTTTTTAATTGAATCGTCGTAAATTACCAGTATCGACTAAAGCGAATTAACTTACTTCGCAGTGATCAACGCTTAAACAAATTTCTAAAATGACCGTCGAATAACAATCAGATCCTAAATCCCAAATTCAGTGAAGTTTCTTTATTTCTACGTAGACATGACTTATTAAAGAAATTTTGATGGTGTGCAACGAATGTGCTTTCATAGTGATAATCAAACGTTATGGTGTAAAATACGCGATGCCAATTGCCCTTAAAAAATGGATATTTTTGTGCATCATGGCTTAATGCACGTGACAACTATTTTCCTATACACGACTTGAACGATCAACGAAAACTACAATATAACGAAGACATAAATCTCTTTTTGAACCAGAAAGCAACTGCCTGTTCGATTTTAAATCCTTCGTTCGGAAAAAGGACATTGAAGGATAAAGATCAACCTTGAAAACTTTTCACCAATAAGAATTGTTTCGAATACGTCTGACACAGGAATATGTTACGTTGGTTGCGCGAATGAATTTTACCTCCCTTCTTAAAAAGGTATGCTTATTTTCAAAAGGAACAACTTGGAAGCAGTAGTTCTACCAAATACATTGTTAAAAACACAAACGTGTTAAATATATACATATATATGTTATATAATAGAATATTCGCGTAGATATCTAACTTGTCAAGCGTTTAGTCGAAGGAATAATGCTTATGAATGGAGGAATAGGAAACTTTGCTAAATGCTATGAGCATAAGAAGAGTGCAGAAAAGGAAACTAGCGACGGACGGCAGAGGGTCCGATTTGCTCGAAGGATCCTACGTCGCGCGGCGATTTCTTTCGAAGGGAGCGCCAGTGAATTCTCATTTTTTGCCCAAGGCTAGAGAAATACCTAAATCTGCTGGGATTAAATCGACTTCAAACGATTCCACGAGCTAAACGATCCGAAAAAACGAATCTCCGAAAGATCTTTAAGCTTGCAGCTCTGTGCGTCTTTGCGTCCTGAAGGGAGACCTAACTTCAAATAGATTGGCAAAGTTGCATCTTCCCTTCTATTGGTTAAGAAAGGTGGAAGACAGAGCAAAGCGATTGAAAGATGAATGGCGAGGGACAACGTTAGTGATCTAATGACCGCCGTCTGACGAAAAAAGAAAAAGAAAAAGAGAGGAAGCTTTCGCGTTTCTTCGGTCATTCAAAATGCTGGACATATTTCGAGGTCTGAAGAGCCTTATTAAGATCTCTCACGTACACATTGACACAGCTGTGTTCCGATTGCATTATAGTTTAACCGTGATCCTGCTGATTTCGTTTTCGTTGATCGTGACCACGAGACAATACGTTGGTAATCCGATCGATTGTATTCATAGTAAGGATCTACCGGAAGACGTGTTGAATACGTATTGTTGGATTCATAGTACGTATACGATTACTGCAGCTTATAGGAAACGAGAGGGTTTCGAAGTGCCGTTTCCTGGCGTAGATAACTCAAAGTCGCATCCAGAGACGGAAAGGAAGGAGTACAGGTACTATCAGTGGGTCTGCTTCATGCTGTTTCTGCAGGTAATCGATCACAATTACTTTTCTTCTCAATCTTCTTCCTCCTCCCTAGAATCGTAGACGATCTTGTTTTCATTTTCTATCCATTCTCTCCTATCTTATATTTTTTTCTTTTTTTTTGTTTTTGCCATTAATATCTTTCGCTTTCGCTTTCGCTTTCACATTATTTCTTCTCAATAATAACGTAGAAGAGCTACTGGCCGAAAATGTATGCAACGGAGAAGCGTCCAGTTTCGTTCTTCGACGCTCTTCGACGATAATATTACCAGTCCTGTACCTATCTCTATATTACTACGTTATATCTAGCTCTAACCATTCTGCCACGTGGAATAACGTTCTGCTGGATGCTTGCTCGTACCCAGTCGGTAATTAGTCAAGTTCAAACGTACTAAAAGCATATTGAGAACATTTCATTCTACGTTTCCTTCTTATTCTTTCATAAGAATAATCTCCTCGGTCGGCTCCTATGCAACAATCAAACTTGGACATTACCGGAATTGTTTCGAACGAACAAATATTTATCTACGATAATTATTCAAATAATTTCATTTTAGTCAATTATCTTCTCCGTATAATGATTCTTAACGAATTACTCCCTCTCTATTTGGTAGAATAATTATTTCCTGCCTGTTTAGATTAAAAATTGTACTCAAGCAAATACCCCGACTAATTGTAAGTGCTGACGTAAAGTTTGTACGGATACAGCCAGTCATGGTCGGTCCGATTGATGCTATTAATTTACCAAAGAGCAATAGTCTGCTTGATCCGATGTTTGAAAAAACGATAAATGTTGAAAGCAGATTTCACGGGCGGTACAGTTCACATATGATATAAATATTATTGATAATACTATAACATGAGACAAATTTTTATCCGAATAAGTTATTCGATTAAATTTCTGTACAAGTGAATTCTTTCATGCATAACTTGTCCGGAACGTTTATCCAGATAAATCCTTAATCGATTGGATATTCCTGCGCAATTGGCGAATAATATATTTCTTTGTTTATCATTTGTTCAGAAAGTTTTATTCAATTTCGATAAACAAGAATTGAATAATTTAAAATAGCAGCAATTAAAATAATTTGATTAAAATATCAAGTAAAGATAGTAAGGTAGTTCTTGAACGTGAAATTGAAAACATCCGCAAGATTTTTGGAAACTAGTTTGCAATTAATTCGTTTGAGACGTAAAAGACAGGAATCGTATTCACGAAGATTCGACAATGAGAAAAGCCGGATAACGAGCGAACTGGTTGCGGCTACGGTCGTGGAATTTACCCGCTACTTACAGAAGCTTATATTTAGTTCATTGCCAAGAAAGAAACCCTAAGCATATTAACTCGTTAAACCCCTAACCGTTGCTTCGTCACCGAGGGTCGCCGCTGTCGCGTGAGTCGCCTTGGCGCTCGGTCAAAGACGCTCCTCCACCCTCACCTTAAACGATCAGCCGATGTCTTCAACTAGAACATGTTCTTCAACGGAATTAAATTTTCTCACCGTTGATTCGGCATCGATCGGTAGAACGGCTGACCAGCCACGCGTCGATTTCCTCCATGAATTGATTCCTAATGCTACAGTTGTCGAATCAGCTATAATAAATATAAAATGAAAGATGTTCGTGTAAAAATTTATCTGTATAAAAATTTATTTATCTCGTATGTTATCGCAGCTAAATGAATTAAGAACATGTAGACTTATTATCCATGAAACGTGTTTTCAAGATTTATTATACAATTGTATATCTTTTCAAACATCAGAGATCAGGAAGATTATTGCTGTTTAATCGATAGTAGGAATCGAATTTATGTTACAATAAATTACAATAAATTGTTCGAAACTGTCGAACATGAAGTTAATTTTCCGACAGAATGAAATTTATATGCATGTAAGAAGGGGATTAAACGATTGGTCAAATTATTTAACAAGACGAAAATGTGAATATCGATCTTTCAAGATGTAGAAGCTGTAGAAAAGCCAACGACCCTCTGGATTTCAATGATTTTTGGATATGTTGCAAAACTCAACGTTTTCAACAATCTTCTTCTGTACATGTACGTGGTGGACTAGTTTCCGAGATATTCGCGAAAAACTTGCGGTACCGACAAACTGAATTCCGCGTACGGCTGTGTGCATCTGGGCTAGAGCGTATGCGTTAGTGTTGGTTGCCTGCCGCCGCTTATCTTCTGCTTACATACAAACGAGAGTCGGCCGAGCTGAAAGGTCCCGCGCACAACGTGCCTATGCGAGACAAAGTAAGAAATGTCTGTTATAAATCAATTAAAAGCGAATATCATCAATGCGTTGAGTTTAGGCCGGATTTGTAGAATGTTTTTAATCCGTCTCGCGACAGCGCTTATTATTTTTATAATTGATCCGTTGTTATCTCACGCAAGCGTTGGCGGCCGGATTGAGAAATCTAATCGAAACCTAAACCCGATACATTAATGATATTCGCTTTTAATTTTAATCGAGTTAATAAAAGCTACAACTTTCGCAGACTTTTGCAGACTTTTGCAGCCTCGCATACGTACGTTGTGCACGAGGCCTTTCAGCTCGGCCGACCCTCGTTTATAAACAGAAGATAAGCGGCTGTCGGTAACCAACATTGATGCATACGCTATCACAGACGCACAACCGTACGCGGAATTCAGTTTGCCGGTACCGCAAGTTTTTCGCGAATATCTCGGAAACTAAGCGAGTCCACCATTTATATATATACATATATAAATTATTCGAAATATCGATTTCTGCAACATGTACAAAGATCATCGAAATTGGCGGATATTCAGCTTTTCTACGGTTTTGCCGTCTTTCAGAAATCTTTAACTACAAAAAACGGTACTTTTTCTATCACATTTCTGTCAAAGAAGGATTTCGCACGAGGTGTACGTACATATGTAATTTCGAAACTTTGCAATGTCAGTATTCCCAGAGTTTTTATTCTTTTAATTGCTAAAGATATGCAAACAGAGAGAGAAAGTTTCTTTTCGTTCAGACAAAAACATGATTATACTGGATAGGCCTTAATTCGTGACACGATTTTGTCGGAATTTCTACCGATGCGAGTAATAGCATTTCCCTACGTTTACGGTTACTGCTTATTTTTTCGTAAAAATAATTTTGAAAATTCGTGGAACATGCACGCTGCAAGTCAATAGTTTGCGTACTCATTCTCTTTTCCCTTTTTTTACGAAGCACCGTTCTTCTTGAGGTAGAAGAGAACCCGCAAATTCGTAGTTTTGCTATTATAACGTTTCGCTTCTCTGACTCGAGCTTTCTTTCTTATTTGGCCCGGCAAAGTCCTCTGGTGGAGTCTCGGCAGACTCTCGCCCACGTTGTCCAGAAGCCATGGCACAAAAGGGTAGACGCCGGCGAACCGATATGAGGTGTGGAGTGGTTTCCACAATCCTGGTAATGGCCTCCGTGCGGACGATGTGCCAGGGCTCGTAAGGTGCTAAGGTCTGGGGCGCACGTGAGCTTACGATACATTGACCGTTACTGAGAGCGCAGGAGATCCCCTGCCGGAACATTGGAAGTCTCCTTGCTACACATTGCCCGAAAAAATATAACCCATACGTCACTGTGATTTGTAACCTAAAAATAGCGACATAACATACGTATCGTAGACCCTGTCCTAACAGTTTGCTTTAAGTTCGCGAATTGTTTGTTGTACGAAAGATTGTTTTAGGCAGACGTCGTGTGTTTCAAAACGAATTCGATTAAAGCTATGGCTTTACTAATCTGTTTTCCAGATGTTATCCTACGCGAAACATTTAGTAAATTGTTGCGAGGCGAGTTTATACGAAAAATCGCTAATACGAACCTATGAAAAATATTCAAACGGTAATATGGCAACAAATTTACGATTACTTTATTTGCGTTTGCTGTGATTAAAAAATGTTAATTTCTATCATATATATACATTATCGTGTATAATTACATTTTCTAATGTTTTTAAGTGCGATAATCTAATATCTAAAATAATTGCCCAAGACCCAAATCATAACCAGAGAGGATACGAAAAGATCTTCATTCTATTTACGCAGCACTGTACACCTTGTTTAAAACATTGCTGAATTTCCTTCTAGAATCACGCGTTTCGCAAATTTTCCATCACATAACCAAGATAACCGTTGATTGTTGATTGTCCGGGCTTCATATCTTATTTCTTTATACGTGTACAGAAACGTACGATGATTAAAAAAAACTCTCGATACATGGAGAAGCTGGACGGTCCGCCGCGGTCGACCAGCGTAACAATACGATGGAATGTCAGGTATCGCAAATAAAGACCAATGTATGCTCTTACGTACTGATTCAACGATCAAAGTTTTTTTACTTTTGACGTTCTTTCTTTTTTTTTTTTTTTTTTTAAATTAAACTTTTACCAACGTATTTGTAAGATCTTTCGATCTCGAAAACGACACCAAACACGCTATAATTCGAATCGTATTTACAAATCGATATGTATTTAATTATAAATGTTAATAATACGATACAAGCTATAAATGTTAATTACGACTAATAAATAATTTTAATTAATTAATTAAATGTGCTCGCAAATTATTTGGTGTTTGGTGTTATTTTAATCGGACAAATGTAAGAAACGCATTGATAAGAACGTTTGATTTCTGTGAGTGTTAAACTGAACGACTAAAAGCGAATATTATCGATGTGCTGGGTTTCGGTTAGATTTTACAATCCGGCCGCCACGAGGCAACGTTTGCATCCAATAACAACGAATTAATTGTACGAATAACGGGCGAATAAATAATTGATATTATTTTACGAAATAGAATAATTGTTATAATTTAGTGCAAGCATCGCCGTGAGACGTCTGAATTAAAGAAACCTTAGACTCATCCAAACCCGATACATCGATGATATTCATATTGAAATAAATTTCAATCATGATAGCCATTTCTCGTAACGTGAAATGCGTACTGACGTTGTGCGTTTAAACCCGCGTTTAAACTCGTCGACCCTCGTTTATAAAGAGAAGATAAACAATACCAAGAAAATAAGGCAACCAATACCGACGCATAGACTACCACAGACGCAGAATTGATTGTAGCGGTAGCGGCAGTTTTTCGCGAATATTTCGGAAACTGAGCGAGTTCGGTGCTTATATGTCTGGGAAAATGTTGTTCGAGATACCGATTTTCACAAGCTGGCCAAAAATCATCGAAATCGGAATCTAGCCAACCCTTCTATACACTTTTAGCCAAACTTTTAATTTTTATTTAATTAATTTCACTGATAACGCGCACGAAAACGCGTCATTAATATTGTAATTCACGCAACAAGACGTAAGGAAAAAGGTAAAGGAATGAAATTGGTTTTGATAGATTCGTATTGCGGATTCGCTTCGATAATTTGACGAAATTGGATTTATAAATTAACGTATTATACCATTCTTTTCGAATCGAAGATTCGACTGAAATTTATCCTTTTTGAATTTGACATGTTAGGATCAACGATGAAAAACTCGTGCTATTAATTTTTCTGTTCAAAATTCGCTTAGATAGTAAATAGGCAGAATTGATAGTTGACTACGTAACTCGCATAATTGTCATATATGTATATATTAAAGTCGTAGGTTTTGCAGGGGACGATTGATGTTGACCTTGTCTTGATATTGGATCAAGGTCGTTCAGCTGTAACAAAGTCAACTTTGCTTTCTTCAAATGTGCACATATCCATCATTTTTGATCGTATGGCAAACACACACACACACACTGTCGTTCAGACCTGTGTATCTGATTTGGAGATTAAACTTCGCACCGCGGATTGTCTAGCGTCGGTTGTACAGGTGATAAGGTGATAAGAGGTGAATACAGCGGGTTAGGTCTGTTCGAACCGTACGAAGGAGTTGCTATTTCTACAGAAGCTTCCGCTTCAGCGGTGCAGTCTAAATGACTGGATCGGCAAAATTTGGAGAATTCGAACAAGGGAATGGAAAAGAACGAGCGTGAATGAGATACCGATACTCGGTATGGGAGGACGCGGATTGCGCTGAGACAGTGTAACTTTTAATACGGTTCGTTCGAAGCTCGCGTGGGGACTTTGTTTTCGAAGATTGGCGGTGATAGCTAAAGTGAACGCTTCTGTATCTCGTGTCTCTGTATCGTCGTGTACGACGTGCAGACATCGTTGTCGTATTATCGCTGCTAAGTCGAAGCAGGAAAGTAATTATACGTCGACGGATCCGATTAGGCTGTGTCTTTGTTCTTCGAGAGTTACCGAAATCACACACACAACAGAGTTGGCCAAATCAATTCGATCACGTTTGATTAGATGTTATTTGCGACGTAACTATACGTCAACAAATTGCTTCAACAAATAAATCAGTCGATTTATTTGTTTATTTTACTCGATATTTTATATTAAAACGTGTATTTCATGAGAAGGATTAAAATGTTGTAAGGAAGGAAGCGGAATGCGTTATTATAATTTCATTGATAAACCAAGGAGACAGCACTTGACGAAATCGAAAGTAATATAATTAAATCGTAGGAAAGTCAAGTAGGCAGGTGAAATCTTGTAAAAATTGTATCGTTAAAGGAAATAACTAAGACCGCAAGAATAATAAAAAGAAAAAATTATTATGTACAGCGAATTTCGACCGAACGACATGTAAATACTTACAAGCGGGGGATTAGGTGATTTCTTGTGAAAAGAGAAGAAGAAGATACATATAGAGTCAAACTTTCAGGAGAATAATGTTTCAACATGTTTGATATTAAGAGTTGGCCTGATACATTAGTGAGATAAACTTTCAAACTTAATTGAAAAAACACGAAGGATAATCCTTCGATATTCGGTTGATAAATTTTCCAATTTTTGTTCAATTTTCTCGATAACGAAATCTTATAAGAAGTTAAAATTATGAAAGCAAATGGCAAAGAAAACGACGACGATCGAAACATTGTAAAGAACAACGGTATGTGCAACTTCATTGACAAGACAAGAGGAAGATACTTAGAGGATCATACAAGTTATGTGTTTAGTATCGAGGCCAAGGGATGCCTTTCAAGTTCGGCCAGTCTTCTAACGGCTTGCTTCCGCGCACCACGTGTGTCTGTCACCGTGTCCGAATACTCGTTCCGTCCTCTCGTTGCTCTGGTTTTTCCATTTTTATCCATTTTTATCCGCCCATTTATCCTGGAAATATACAGTTATTTCGGAGAAAAGAAAAATCAGCACCCACTTAGCAGATCACGCGTGCCAAACAAGTTGGAATTAACTGTGGAAGAACGTGCTTAGTAGCTCGTTATAGAAACGCGCGACAAACATGACAGAACGTGGAGAAGATCTATAAATTGAAGAAAAAAATGAAAATACTGGAAGAAATTGTCGACTTGGCAAGTCCTTGTAGCAGTAATCTCAAAGAAGTTTGCGGAAAGTATTGCAACTATACGAAAGAATGGTAGCATAAAGTGGGAAATGAAATATTTTTCAGAAAGGAAGATGAAAATGAGGAAAATTGAAAGAATGGCAGCTTGAGAGGTAGAAAGGTCGAAACTCGGCGAAATACGTATACTGTGAAGCATTGAGTGAAAAATTGAGTTGGTCAGTGTCTTCTATGGTTAATCACGATGAAGAAAACGATACGGGCCGACAGTGACGAACATTATTTCTCTACGCGTTTGCTGTTTCCTGTGAAAGATTTGAAGGATTACGTAATGATACATGCAACCTGCAGTAAAAATCGTACAGATTCTGTGAATATTTAGATAAAATTGATAGAAATTTGGAACGTTTTTGAGAAAACTGTCTCGATAATATTTCTCCGCGTTAGATCAAAAGGCAAACTGAATAGTCGGGATCAGAAATTGTCAATCGTTTAACGTAAAAAATATTCTGATCAGATAATCACGGTATATCATTTAGAAATATTCATCTTTTCTTTCGGACTTATCGAATTTATCGGATTTATCGATATTAAATCGGCAGAATGATATTTCAACGCAAATTTCTTACAACAACGTGTGTTATCGTTTTTATTTAACGTTCTCCATCCGGAAAATGTATCTTTCAATTTGAATTTTATGAATTCTCGAACCGTCAGCTTCTATTCTTAGATTTTAATCATCGGTGAAAACTTGACATACACAGCGTCAACTTCGATTACAATAATAATTCAAAGTAATGCTAATTACAAGTCTAATATGCTTGCAGTTAATTTCAAATTCAGCAGTTTTGCATTAATGAGTAAGAATCGAGTTTAATCGCCTCCAAGTTATAACCTACGACTAAAAATTTCAATGTCTATAACTATGTTAACTTCGATAATCCATAAACAATCGATTGCGACCTCGACAATTTTTCATTTCGATAATTCCTCGCTTAATAATTATCGAGTTTCGAATTTGAAGAATTCGCCAACCGATAATCGTACGATTTTTAATTTCTCCCAAAAATTTCCAATAGTTATTTGACTTGAAGAAGAATTCCTTGACCGATAATTATTGAATTTGCAATATCAAAAATTTACCAACTGATAACTGCTTGAATTTCAAGTTGAAAGACTTCCAAGCTCATAATTATTTGGCTCTCGAGTTCACGAATTTTCCAAATGATAATTATTTCACTCGCGATTCGATTCAGCAACAAAAATCCTGCAATTGCAAATAAGAAGACCGCCGATTAAAAAGATTATTCGAAATAGAAGAAAAACCGATCTTCACCTCTGAAACGACCGAAAGCTCGAATTACAAAGACGGATCTGCAAAACGGGGAAGAGAACGATCGTCTTCTCGACGAGGAGGATTCTGTAGTTTCGAAATTGATTCGTCGTTCAGGACGTAGAAAAATGCCTCTGATGTTGAAGATGGTGGATGTATTCGGCTCCTTGAGGTCTCTGTTTAAAATTCAACGGATCTCCGAGGACACTATGATATTTCGACTGCATTATCGCGCAACGGTGGCGCTTTTGCTTGGTGGGTGTGTAACGCTGGCGTGCAAAAGTATTTCCGGTTCGCCAATCCACTGTGAGGCCTCAGGTTCCGTGGATAAAATTGTTTTGGAAACATTTTGCTGGCTACATACCACGTATAGTATGGTGCACGCGTTTAATAAGAGTTTGGGACAGGCAGTGCCTTATCCTGGTGTTTCGAATAGCAAAGGAGATGGAATGCACGGACACGCGTCGCACCCCTTGGTCAAACAGCACAAGTATTATCAATGGGTCATCTTCTTTCTATTGTTGCAAGTATGAAAACGTCATTCTATCGCTGTAGTAGATGATATTTGCGAATAGCGATGGAACGATAATTCCGTAGAATTTCCACTTTTGATTTCCACAACGTTTGATTATCCGAACGATATCGGACGATAAAATAAACTAGTTACTCTAAACGGACTTGGATATATCATTATCGATAATTCCTTATTAGACGTAAAAGTGGCGAAGAAATTATCGAAAGAATTAAAGAACAACGACGGGAACAGTCGATAGATGGTATGAACTTGAAAAAAGAAAATTGTAATTTCTCAATTAAGCAAGATTAGGGAAACGAGTTAAAAGACGAAAATCGTTCCTACGATACACACGTATGCATGTCGTTACTTTTGAAATGAAAAATCCCGTGTTTTGTTATACGAATAACGTATATCTATAGCTGTACTATTTTAATCCTCTTTAATACTTTATCCTCTT
This sequence comes from Bombus sibiricus, assembly GCA_014737505.1. Taxonomy (NCBI): domain Eukaryota; kingdom Metazoa; phylum Arthropoda; class Insecta; order Hymenoptera; family Apidae; genus Bombus; species Bombus sibiricus. The sequence goes on from JACXIM010000107.1 coordinate 27,563, forward strand.
TTATACTTTAATCTTTAATACTCTTTAATCTTTTTCAAATACCGTATAAAAGCAACTCCACATATTTGACTAGAGAGTTTGCTGTGGTTTGAAAATAATGTATCATCTTTTTGTCCCGAATTCACATGTTTCAAAGCGATCTTACAACTTTTAAATATCACAAACAGCATCGTGTGTATGTATATTTTACTCAAATTATTTATTCCTTATTAACTTGTTGTAGCAAGTACGCTTAGTCAGCAGTTTGTCCATCTTACAAAAATAACGTACGTTTATTTTAGTCAACCCTGTAACGTGTAACGTGTAACGTGTAACGTGTAATGTGTAATACACCCATTGAACATCGTAATAGCGTTAAAATGTTGCACGATTCTTTTTTTCAGGCGATCCTGTTCTACACGCCTCGATGGCTATGGAAAGGATGGGAGGGTGGCAAGATTCATGCTTTAATGATGGATCTTGATATCGGTCTTTGTTCCGAGGTCGAAAAGAAGCAGAAGAAGAAAATGTTGCTCGACTATCTGTGGGAGAATCTTCGATTTCACAATTGGTGGGCATACAGGTACTACCTCTGCGAACTTCTTGCCCTGCTGAATGTGGTCGGTGAGTTGCACGTTAGTTCTTCTTCTTCATCGTTTCGATACGTGATAAATTATATTGGTCGTTATGCGCAGTAGGAGACTTGATCCCTACCGATCTCAATTTTCTTTCTACGCATTGTGCAGTAACCGGCTTTTTTACATAGCTCAAACTAAACTTAGCTTATCGACGTGTATACGATGAGTGAGTATGCGCGGCTGTGTACGCTTGTGAAATGAATGGGGCCGGGGGGGGGGGCTATATACATACATGTATACATATTAGAAATTAATACAATCAGCGTTAGTGCGAAATAATTTTCGATGAATCGATTGACGCACGCGCGCGCGCACGCACAAGGCAAGAAATAAACAAAAATAGAAGAGATGAGAAAGCAGTAATATCTAGGTAATGTGCGGTATAGAATTAAATATAACTTAATTACATACATACATTCTACAATGAAGAACATAATCTAAAGTCTAAACAATGCGTAATTCTCTGCATAGAGATTTCGCGAAACAATGAACAGAATTATAGAAGAAAATCAATCCTGTTCGTAAATGTATTGTTTGTTTTTTTTAACTAGTTTTAATATTTAATTGATGGGATAGCATGAACACGTACAGGAAACATTCGATAATAAAGAATGAATATAAGAAAATGATATAGAACTATACAGTCCTCATCCCCACAACGCGTAAGGGATGAGGGGGTTGGGGGGTGGGGGGAAGGAGAAGGAGATTCCCCTGACGCACCGGAAAGCACGACGGACCGTTGCGACCCAGCAATGTAACATGATCCAAGAATGTGGCATATCGCTGAGACAATGTATCTAGGTACAAATTAAAAAGCAAAACTGTTTTATTTTTAACCTTTTTTCCAAATTAAACATTTACCAACGTATCCTTCTGATGGAAACGATATAACACGAACACGATACAAACATTTTAATCGGAAAAATTGCCGATTCATGTGTAATTATCGAATGTTTCCCGTATTTAAATGTCACGTAGTTTAATGAACCGTACGATCTTTTCAAAGAGCTTTTAAAGGAGGATACAAATAAATAAGGTGTAATAATCGAGGAGATGAGATTTGGTTATTTATAATATTAAATATGAAAGAAAGCTCATCGACGTTTCTGCGTCGATGCGCTTTCCGTCGTCAGAGATATGTCGTATTAAAGGTCTAACTAGCTGAGAATACGATAACTTAATAGTGAAAATATTTCTGAAATTAATAAAAGATCGAGTGATGTTTAAGAGCAGTACGCATAACGATATAGGCAATAGTTTGAGTAATCGAATATACAAGCGTAATGCAGGCAACGAGGTCGTTAATTTTACCAATTTCGTAAATTTTCAAACTCCACGCTGTTTTCTAGTACTAGTATTTCGAGTGCCGTATATTTATTTCGTAAATTCGTTTCTTTTCGCCACGTGAAAGTTTTCCACGAATATGTGCCCAAGCACCGTTTCATCTTCAGCGTACCATGCGTCTCTTTGACGAGCGAATAAACTCTAGTCTTCGTCTTCTTTAGTTATTTTTAAGTTGGCAAATCGTTTAACATCTGCTTCGTCCGTAAATAGCGTGGAGAAAGTAAGAATTTCACTGGAGAGTCATCCTTTTGTAGCTAATTAAACAATTCGAATTTCTGATTTCGGGGGACAGCTTTTTTGTTAACGTTTTTGGAAGTTGAGAAAGTTAAATATACACGAGTATAAAGGAAAGGTATTGAATATAGAGTGCAATTTTTCCATATGTAAAAAGAGAAATATTCGACCGATCGGGTAGGTGAACCGGATCTATATCGTTTGTTAGTATCGACTACTTCCCAACTTTTCTTTTTCTTTTCTTCTTTCTTCTCCTTCTTCTCTTTCTTCTCCTTCTTCTCTTTCTTCTCTTTCTTCTCTTTTTTCCTTTTTTTCCTTTTTTGATGTGTCTATTAACACTTGCAATGAAAACGGTCGTAAACGGTCAACAAGCATAAATGTAGATAAATTTGCGGTAACTCTGAATTAACAGTTTTATCGAACGTAATAAGTAATAGTGAAATTGATAGAAGCGGAATAGCCAAAGTTAAGTGTCGATCATTTTCAACGTACGCGCAACGGCAGAGCACGAGATCTGTTTGATAAAAAGAAAAGAAAAAGAGAAAGAAAAAGGAAACGAAGAAAAGAAAGAAAACGATCACGGATGGAAAAGTTGAGGACATTGAACGGATAATTTAAAGGAAATCGTAAGGATTCTTGAAAAAAGAAAGAAAAAACCACATAATTGGAGGATTTCGATTGTTAAACGTTCTGTTTAGAAATAATTATATATCCATATGAGCGATGGAAAATATGTTTCGCTGCCGATGAGATGAATTCTATTTCGATTATATAAGCATGTTAGCGACAAAACATCATCTCAAGGAGATTATGGCAGATAGCATTAGCTAAATAGGTATTTAGCCTTAGCGTGATTTATGAGTGGGCCGTGGACTCGATAAGCATCCCGGCAGAATACTTGAACGAACGTTTGCAAAGTGGATATCCAACGTCTCCGAGTCGCTGACCTACGATGTGTCGATGATGTACGATTGTTTAAAAGATTCGTGAGATAGCTCACCGATGGCAGGCGATTCGACGATGCGTCACATTGCCAAAGAATACGGGCATTGTCCGAAGGAGATCTGGCCACGAAGCGGACAACGAGGCATCGACGTCTTTCGGTATCTAAGCGGCCCGTGCGTACGCGGCGCTTACCCCAGAACCTCGAAAGAGCAAAGAAAGAGTATAAAAGCTCTTTAAAAAAAGATCCAACACGTATAACGGTTCACAAAGGATATAACCTAACAAACACGAAGACGGTACCCCGCTGGGGGTAGCCACCCACATGATAATCTAACGGCTAAAAAATTTTACCAAATGTCCAAATTGGACAAATTGTGAATGTAAAATTGTATTAAAAAAAAAAAAAAAAAAAAAACGTATAACGGTTATCGATGGTTATCGAGAGAAATTGTGTTTTGCTTGCTGATAATGGTGTAAACTATCGTTTGCCATTCGATCATCCAACACAAGTAAAGAGAAAGGCGATCTGTATAAAACTCGAAGAAACGTATGTTTGTTGAATTGAAACTTGATTTCTAACTGCAATTATAAACAGAAAAATCAACAAACACAATTTTTTATCGAAGAACATATATTTTGGAAATTTTGCACCGTTGCCACTTGTCATCGACGTACCGAATAATTTTTGTTCGAGTTTGACGTTAGTGGTTGGTAATTTGAAGGAAAAGTTTGGTTTCGTAGCGATAAGACATAAACTTGAAAGCCAAACACCTAATCCAAACATAGATAGCTACCATGCGCGAAATACGATTTCTCTCATCGATACTGCTTATCGACTAGCGAAATTTCCCACATCGATAACGATTATCGGGAATGAAAAAGATTTTTCGGCCAGATATAATTATTATTTGTTATACAAAAAGAACATTTTAATCTAAAAGATAATTGCTATTCTATGACTTTTTCCGTTTTGGTTGTAACAGTTATGGGCCCTGAAAAAGGTAAAAATATAAAGAAACGATACAAAAGGGAAAAATATAAGATGAGGAATACACAACTATTGTAGAAAAGGAGAGACGTAAAGGACTATTGCGTACTAAATACTACAGATACTATTGACTATTTACGATATTTACAATATGTTACAGTCGTGTTAGTAGTTGTTAGTTGTATTATTAATCGTATAATAAAGCGTGTGACGATATTGACGCGGTCATTCTTACCTTCTTTCAGAAACGTGCCCGACGATACGGATCTACCCAGCAGTAGCGTTCCATGTTGTTACGATTGTTATCTCAGCTTCATCCTTTATCGGTTCGGATCGTATAAATTATACAGAAATTTACAGAAATTACCGAAAATATATTATAGATAATTATAGAATTATAAAAATATATGGTTATCGTGCTACAGGCGTGTTTTTTAATTATAGATTGGTATATACGAAAGATGTGATAAATAATCGGGATGTTTTGTTCGTTTTTCGTTCGCATGGAAACAAGATTATCACGGTATATAAAGAATTCCGGAGGAAGGTAGCCAGTTTTTCTTTCTGTATGCAAAGTCGTCAAACAAACAAACAAGCATCGACGATATATTCGTTAATAATAGTAGTTAATAATAATGAAATATATTCGTTCATGACCGTTCAATACAGACGATAGTACAGTGGAACCTGGACTTTGGGTCGGACGTGGCAACAGACATAGGAGAAGTCGGATCTTGCGCGCAACTATGCGTTCGTTCGTGCTTATTCGTCTTCGTTTTTAAGTTCATCTGCATTCGTTTGTGTTTCCTCCGTACTGTCTTGTTCGTTTGCGCTTGTTCGCGAGATGTCGTCCTAGCGGCGTAAAGAAGAACCGGTGAATGAACGAACGATTCACGATGAAATTTGGCAACCATACAACAGACCACGTATGCCACACTTAAACGACCGATATACGCGTGTAATTGTCTGTCGCTTTTCTTCAACGGCCACTTTGTTCGTGGCAGACTGCTGTCGACGTTTTCTAACAATCGGGGCACTGGTAATACGAATTGGCAATTGCGCGGACATTACATAGGTATAATCGCCGCCCGGTCTTACATTTCAAGATATTCGTAAAATTCTCCGATTGAATTTAGGTTACGGTTGCGGTATTCCAAAGTAGGAGGTGGTTGTTTCATTTTTTGGAAATTTGACGAAGAAAATCACCGAGCTGTTCTATTCCGCGTGTAATCGACTATAACTTTTATTAACTCGATATACGGTACTGAGAGTATGAATACGTATGAATACGGTGACTGAGAAAAATATTTGCACGTTTGTCGTGGAGAACTTTCACGGACAATACTGTTGGTCGGGTGTCTAATTTTGCAACAGTCGATAGGCTGACCAAGGCCTGATAGGCTTGAGCTGATAAGCCACAGATGTAGGAAAAAAATGGATTTCTAAAAGAATCGCAAATTTTATGCCTCTACATGCCACTCGCAATCGTCGCGATCGTCGCGATCGTCACAATCGGTTGCTACCGTTGACACAAAAAGATTCCGTCGACGTTTTCCAATAAAACGATACAGAGCCTTGTTATATTAGAAACATTTAAATATGTTCGAGTAACGATGAAAGCGAGAAGGCCAGCCAAAACGCGGAAAAATATTTTCCTTACGTTTTTCAATATATTTAAGGGGCCAGACGCCTAGGAGAAAGTCTGAGACTGCTGTGACAAGCGATAAAGTAGACGTTTCTGCCATTTCTCTGTTTCGTTTCTAGCAGAAAAAGTGAAACAGTTTGATAAAACACGCGATGGCGACGATGGTATACTCGATATCGACGGTTACCTCGGCTGCTGCCGCTCGACGTAACGGAACCGCTAAACGCGTGCGGCTGTTACTCGCAACTATCGAATATTGTGATACGTCACATACGGCACATACGACGGTACTGGCACACACCCGTATATCTTCTAATAAATCGTTTTCTTATCACGTGCGATACATCTTATTCTCGTAGTACAAAGTTTTCCGAGTCGTACAAAATTTATTGTATTTGGGTGTAATTAATCGCTATTAGTAGCGTAAACGTTATGATAAATACGCTCGTGTGGCAATACTTTTTCTAGCCGGCGTAATGCCTACTCGATATTTAGAGCGAATCCATGGCGATAGAAATTATACGAAGCGTTTGAATTTGAGCAGGTCAGATGTTCCTGATGAACCGGTTCTTCGATGGTGCGTTCCTGACGTTCGGTATCGACGTGCTCAGGTTCCTCGAGTCGGATCAGGAGGACCGGATCGATCCGATGATTTACGTGTTCCCTAGAATGACCAAGTGCACCTTCTACAAATACGGCGTAAGCGGAGAGGTGGAGAGGCACGACGCCGTTTGCATACTGCCCTTGAACGTCGTCAACGAGAAGATCTACGTGTTTCTCTGGTTCTGGTTCCTCTTTCTCGGCATGCTGAGCTTCGTCACGATTTTATACAGGGTAAGCGACTCTTTTCCGTTTCATGTACGGTACAGGCTCCTATATCGAGAGTAATAGGAAGGCAAAAATAGTTGGATAACCAAATAATCATCTTCCTCGTATTAAATTTCATTCGTTCGAACGGAGATCAAAGAAATTGTTAGTTTGTTTCAATCAACTGCACAAATTTTCGACGCCAGAAACGAGAAACGTACAGCCCCGTCGTCGTTTTCATTTTCTGTTTACGCTCTAACACGTATAACGATAGCAGATATTGTACTCGGATAACAGATTGTTCGGATAATAGAACGTTTGGATTATGTGTACGTTAAATTTAGTGAAAAAGAAGATAATTTATTAATCGGTCGGAAAAACTGTAACGAAACTTGCAACATTCCACGTATTTTCAATCAATATAATCGAAACGTTCGACAAATTTTCCGACTGAATAAATATCCAGCCAAACGAATACCGGCTGACCGATTCGAAAAGTGGACTAGTCCCGAGACGATGATCCGTCCGCGAGAAAAACATACAGAATGCACGGACCGAAAAACTCGTGGTTCCAGCGTCGATTCTCCAAACCAATTCCACCTTCTTCATACGATTCTAAATGGTCTGCGAAACGACGAGAGAAATGCCTCGTTCCGAAGACGGGGCGCGATCGAGAGTTTGACAACAACCCGACCAAAGTTGCAGAATATGCGTGCCGATAGGCGGCTGGTCATCGAGCGCAACGAAGCCTCTTTCCCCCCCCCCCCCGCCCTCCCATCGTCATGCTCGTAGACGTCGCTCACACGCTACCGTACGTGCGAATCGCGAGCGATCTCGGTGGGAAACGGGTGAGCGATACCTGGCCCAAACATTAGATAATGGTCGTGGAAATTCGTGCGGGTGACCCTCGATTTGTTAAATTGGTAGTAAAATTTCAAAAGCAGCCGCGTTTGTAACACGCTCGGCTATTATTTTATTTATTTTACATTGCTGCTTGAGAAGCTCTCTATTACTTCCGATGATTGATTAAGTTATCTTGACAAAGAATATCCGCGCATAACTCGCGACAGTTAACCTTCGACATTCTCAACTTCTTCTCGCACCTGTTTTAGATCGTAATTATATTTTCGCCAAGAACAAGAGTATACCTTCTACGACTACGGTTTCGTTTGGTCAGGAGAGAAGCCGTGGAAACGATAGTTCGGCGGAGCAAAGTCGGTGATTGGTTTCTTCTCTATATGCTCGGCGAGAATTTGGACACGGTGATATACCGGGATGTGATGCACGAGCTGGCGAATAAACTCGCCTCGAGACATCATCACAGTGTGCCCGGGATCAAAGGGGAACTACAGGAGGCCTGATCCAAGTGAGTTTATACAATAGTATCTTTTGTCGTGCCGTTAAAATCGTTTCCTTAGATTTTCAAATTATCCGTTTATATTATCCCAGGATAATACGTCGTTGTCCTTTTATTACATCTGAAAACGAAAGGTTTACGTTTGTATTCGAAATAAAATAGCAACAACAAACAACAGAAAATAATCGTTTGAAATAATATATATTATATTATAATAATAGATATTTCATTGAAACTTATTAGAAATACTTGATTACGTTTTAAAAATAACGCGGAAGAAACAGTTTTATTTCGTGTCGAGTCATTTCGTCGTCATTTTGACTTGAAATAATTACACACGAATAGAATTTATCTCAACGAAACATCGTTTTATTCGTGTATTACTATATTATATTTTGTTATATTTTACAACAACTACGAAATTTTGCATCACGATACTCGGGAAAGAATGTGAAGAATGTGTCAGTCATTCGGCGTGAAAACCTATTCTTAAGGTTGATTATAGCGTAGTAGCAAGTACGAGAAAGTAATAGGCAGGATAAATAGAAATAGTCAAAATGACCGTTATGTAAAACGAATGATATTTACGACACGATCGTTATTTAATGCGTTTGTGAAAGGAATTTATTTAGGTTACTAACGTTTCGGCTTACTAAGAAACTAGGTTAACGCAAAATCACTTACGCTTTGCTCGAGGTGTATAGCCACTGGACCAAGTTGTACGCTTATGCCACAGATTCCGGGCTATTGTCTTCTTATTGTACTTGCATGTTCCGTACAGGCCTGAGACTTGTTCGAAACGTGCTCAACTCGTAACAGGAGGTGCGAAGATTCACCACCCTATCGACAAGTTAATCGCAAGTTGATCAACCTCGCTACTCCTAAACTGACTCCTAGGATCGTCCCCTTTGTCGAAACCTTCCACACTTAGCTCGCAACATCGTTGCAGCGCATCGACGACGGGCTCGCTCACTGCACCTTGACGCTAAAGAAAAGACATATGAGAACTAAGCGATTATCAGAATTACATACGATGCGTTTGTTAGCGTGCAAAGACTGGTATCAAAATTTTAGTTTCGCTAAAATCATGCTTGCTTGTTGATTCAACGCGTATATAGTCGTTTGAATGTTCGATTCTTGCGTTTTTTTAGAACGCGCGAAAAACATTGAATCCTCCAACGAGACTCGTTTACCATGGGACAGTTTCGAAGGCAGTTTTCGATTTGCCATCGCATCTTGCGTATTTCGGTTAGTATTCGCAAAGTTGATATTCACCGTTTCAGAATTCTGACATGTTTAGACATGGAAGGATCTATAAACTGTAAATATCAATTTCCTATTGGTTTAATAAACATGGATTTAGCCAGGCAGAAACTCGTTAAAATTTGGTTTAGTTCGACAGCCGACAAATGATTATCAGCTTGAATTAAGTAATAGGGATAAATCCACCGTTGCTTGCGATCGTGTTCCAGATGCACGTGTATAGGCAGGATTCGATGTCCAGTAACGACAGCTTTTTTCAGTTTTCCACAGTTTTTCACAAATATCTCGGAACTAGGGCCGAGCGGTGGTTACGTACGTTTTTTTTTTTTTTTTTTTTTTTATTTAATACTTTGCATTCACAATTTGTCCAATTTGGACATTTGGTAGAATTTTCTTAGCTGTTAGATTAACATGTGGATGGCTACTCCCAGCGGGGTACCATCTTCGTGTTTGTTAGGTTATATCCTTTGTGAGATCTGCTGGGTGTGTGAGAGAAAGTTGTTCAGAATCGTGACAACGTCGCGATGACGAGGGAAAACTTGTAAATAATCGGCAAACGAAATATCGAAAGTGGAAACGCGTATCCGTTCGTGTCTTCCAATACACACGCGAACATTCATAGAAATTGCACGAAGCGCTCTTATTGCGAACTTGAATTGTGAACAAGGATGCGCGGATACCCGAAATCAGGGGATTGCCGTGCTTCGAGTATTCAAGTATACAGTATCGGCGTACACATATTCGCCTATGTACCATCCAATTATACATATCAGGATCCCAAAAGTACGTATTCAGTCACGGTCATGTACAAGCGGATCGGTAATATAATATTACCTTATTACAACCTTAAGGCATGAATAGAAATAATATAAGGTTGTATGAATAATATACTTGTATCGAAAGACGGACAAATAGTAACGCGTAACTTGGACATCAACCACATCTCAATCTACGCCAGAGATACGACATCGACCCCCGAGCTTCGAACTCTTTTGGACACGTCACCACCCTATCATCATAGCCTACACCGAGGCTGTGACACACCTTGGTCCACATCAGAGATAAGACATCGACCCCCGAGCTTCGGACTCTTTTGGACACGTCACCACCCTATCATCATAGCCTACACCGAGGCTGTGACACACCTTGGTCCACATCAGAGATAAGACATCGACCCCCGACCTTCGGACACTTTTACACATCATAACCTACACCGATCCCCTCAACGTCCCCAAACCAAAACGCATATAAACCGAGACTTCAGCCAGCTCGAGTAGTTCTTGTTCAGTCTTTCTCTAATTTAGTATCATTCTACCTCTGTAAAATCATTGTAATCGTTGTATTTATAATAAAGTTCTATAAATGAAAGTTAATAGTTGAGTTACGGCTCAACCTCCTTTTCTTTTATAATCGAAGTCTCAAGTTTACGTGACAAACTCGTAGTAATCTTGACCTATTAGGCATAGCGATAGATTTCTTGCCCTAGGAGATAGACGTATCGTGGTTAATGCTAACGTTTGACAAAAAGAAACCGATAACGTGGCATTTACCTTTATTTCTTTTTATTTCCACTGATTATTACATCTTTTTACGTTGTCTTTCGCGCTTCGAACAAGACGCTTCGAACAAAACGCTTGAAAGAATTCGATGATATAAATTGATCGAAAAAACTTGTGAATAAGATAATAGTACGTTAATGCGATATCGATCTTCGATAGATTAAACTCTCCATAAACGCGTAAACATCCGCGGTATAGCGATAAATGCTATCAAGTCGCCATATATAAATTCTGTCCTAGTTGCTCGATGGTTTTACATAAAGCCTTTGAATATGTGACGTCATACGGCCACTTGTAGCTGATACTGTCAATACGAACCTGCTGGCATAAATTAGGGACCAGGGGGCATAAATTTGTCGGCAACAAGCTTTAGACATTAACACACGTCCTCCTATTTTCGGCCGTTTAACAGCCACGCACGCGAGAGGGCTGCGTTCTGTTGAGTTTTAGTTCGAAATAACAGCATCATCTTGAAAGCAACGCGTGTGAAACATCAAGTGTAAAAGGAAAGAATACAGATGGTATATTTGTCCATCGACGCAGCAGGCCAATCGATATTGCAGCCTTCTCGCTTTGCGTGTACATAGTATAGACGTTATATACTGCCGTTCAAAACTTATCCTGACTTTTGTATGAAAGATTTCTCAGGCGCGCGCGCACGCACAAGCTGTTTTTCCTGCTCTCGAATCCATCTATCGATAGGCTATTTTCGAAAACTAACCGAAAACCTATGACATAGGACACGCGTGAAGAATCGACAAAGAAGAGATACATACCGTTGCGCCGGTCGGAGGCCGACAATAATTTCAGAATGTAAATGGATCTTTAAAGAGTACACAAGTGGGGTCACTCCGATGACTTGGTAGTTGACTCCGTTTCGTTAGTTTGTTCGGGAGCCGTAGGGATAGTAGATAGATAGGCCATATTCGTTCATTCGGCGATGCAGTTCGCGGTTGCCTCGGCCAGCACCTGGACATTCCTAAGTCGCATATCCGTCAACAACAATACGTATTCAGAACCGCGACGACACAACCAACAATGCGTATCTTTCTATATCGCATTTTTTCCCTATTTGCTATAGGGACGGGGCTATAGTCTGTCCCACTACTGCTAACTAGACTCATCCCGCATTTTCTTATTATTATCCTTTATGTATATTCTACAGTTGTATCGTTCTTGCAGGTTGCCTCGGAGAGCCACGGAAACCAGCGCGATTCTCAAGGCAACGAGAAACTACTTTTCACCGGAAAAGTGCCACCTACTTCTGTTTTCCAAAGATCCACGGACGAGCGATCGAATCAAACCGATCGCTTTATATTCGTTATTCGAATCGTATGTTTTTCCTTCCTTGTACTTTAGCACCGGTTCGAGGATCGTTGGCGAATTATTTTTATGAACGTTGTCCCAACGATAGCAATCTCTCAATCGATCGTGCTCGCGTAAAAGACAAATTGCCAACAACGTGCCTTACGACGACTTTTCATCGATTTTCAAAGCATTTGCACTACACGTCGTTCGAATTTGATTAATTTAAGAAGTGAAAGCACGGTAGAAGAGAATCGTATAACAAATATACGTGTATAAAGATTTGACAAAATAAAAAAATATATATGGATTTGACGGATAGATTGTCAACAATTTCAAATTGAAGGTGGACCATTTTCTAATTGGCGAATTAATGAAAACTGATGGATTAATTTCTTCTAAAAGGATAAAATCGTAAAAGAAAAACGAAAATGGTTCTTCTATCAGTGAAATTCAAAGTATTATGAAAATGAAAATGAAAATACAGGTATGTATTTATTCCCGTCGCCTAAAGTGTTCTACCTCGTACAGTCGCGTTGAAAGGCTGTAACTCTGCCATTTTTTTCGTAAAATATGCGTTATTAGGCTCTTGCAGATGAAATGGCCGAAATGTTTAGAATTTTATTGAAAGCAATATTTATTGATCGAAATGTTTGAACTCGATACGTTTTCACTATCGCGGAACAAGATGAAGATTCAAGTATGTCGTTACGACATAATGGGACAATATCGGCAGTCCCTGTATAACACAAAGATTAATCTATTTATATTTATATATACTTGAAGTAAACAGTAAACTATTACAATATTAAATCTTTTGTCGTTTGCTAAAAGCATAGAAATACATAAAACCTTTACCCTTTTTTTAACCTCTTAACATTCGCAATTCGTCTCGTTACAACAAAAAGATTTTTTAAAATTCTTTTTTGCTCGCATGTCAAATCTGTTTTGTTTACGTTCTGATGTTATATTTCTGGGTTTTGCCTGATGGTAGAATGAAAGCCGCGATTCAAATGATTTTCCTTCGTCCGTCGATATATACAATACAGCTGTTACTTTTAAAACTACTTTCAAATATATTTGCATGTTCGATTCGTTTTAGCACTCGTATTTCTATATTCATATATAATGATCTTTATCGATATATATACAATCGGTCACGCGAAAACCTACATACATCGACATCGAAGAGACTGAAAACGCTTTATCAGAAAATTATTTATTACACTTGCAAATAACTTGAACTTGCAACGTTCAAAAATATTCCTAACGGAAGTAAGCAAGTAAGGAATCGTTATAGAATATGTATCTGACGAATCAATCGCGACGTTCGCAAGATCAAGATATATTTAGCCGTTTGACGATTTATTTATTCTAGACATTAAAGTAAGAAGGTAAATTTTAGAACAAGTTTACTCGCAAAGAATAGCCATTTGATATGAGACATTCAATTTCTATACATTAATCACACGAAATCAGACGTAAAAGACTATACATCTGTGTATCTTATGTTGTAGTATTCGTTACTAAATTAATATTATTACGCTGTGGAACGAAATATTCGCAGAAATGTTGTAATGGCTACTGAAAGAATACATGTCATTTTACGCGAAAATATATTCGAAATGTATAAAAAAAAAATATATATATATATATATATATATATATATATAATTAATATATGTATATAATATATATAATTAAATGGTTTAATTAAAGTTAAATTGCCAGAAGGACTTACACCTATTTATATTCCGTTTATTTTATTATTTTATAAATTGCTTTGTTATCTTATCGAATTAGTTACTTTTTACATTCCTCCCATAATCAATGAGGATTGTTTTTATTATCGAGATTATCAAGCCGAGTAATATTGCGAACAGTTTGCTATTAGGAAGTTGTTATTGTATTTAACGATGTTTCGACAAAAGTACACGATTTTCCGCACGTTATTTTTACATTTGACAGAGAGTGAATAACCAAGAACTTCTTTTCTTTTTTCTTTCCTTTTTGAGATAACCCAAGTAATTCAGACCTAACCCTAAACTCGTTTCTGATTAACTTCAAATCAGATTTTAACGTTTATTTAAAAGTAATTATCGAAATAATTTTATTATAAACTTTTTTCGTTGAATCTTCTCCTTTTTTTTCTTTGAATATATTTACCTTTCCTTTTACCGAATAATCATATCGTGTATTTCATTTATTTTGATAATATTGACAGTTTTTGTACATTCGTATAGTTTCTATGTAAAAATTAGCACTGTACACGTGTAGCACGAATCGGAATCACTGTGTTTTTCACATACGCTACTATCTAGGATAGAATTTTTCTATCTTTTCTTTTTCTTTTTTCTTTCTTTCTTTTTCTTTTCTTTTTTTTTCTTTTTTTTTTTTTTTTTTTTTTTTTTTTTTTTTTTTTTTTTTTTTTTTTTTTTTTTTTTTTTTTTTTTTTTTTTTTTTTTTTTTTTTTTTTTTTTTTTTTTTTTTTTTTTTTTTTGTTGTCGATAACTTCTTTTAATCGGTCGGGTGATTTATCTTTGCTATTCATATTTTCCAACCTATATTTCTCAAATTATCAGGTTACGTTCGCGATGCCAACTTGATGTATACGATGTATTGTATATGATGTATATGGTGTATATGAATAGCTATATATAGCGGTGCGACCTCAAGTTCGTATTAGAGTATTGCTCAAATGATTTTAATCCATGAATTTTTTTCATACCTGTTTCATAATTGTTCATTTTGTTCATCATTTCAATTCATAATTGTTCAAATAATGTAAAAGCATCGAAGAGAGAATTAAAGCGTCGGTCTTGTATTTGCTTGGTTTTAAATCTTAAATTTTCACGCGTAATAAAAAGTATTATTTACTACTATTCGATAATGCGTTAAATATTTATTGCTATTTAACGATATATTTTAAATGGGCCATTTTATATGCAACGATGTAATACGTCAGTGGGGATACAGGATCAACAAGGAGAATCACTGAATCACGCTAACCAATCATACTTTTCTTTCACAAAGACTGTGTTAATGTAAGGCGAATCCGCGAGAATAACTTTTAACGGCAATTCTTGAAGCAAATGTATTTTCCTTTAGAAAGTAATTTAATAAATATATTATAGTTTATCATGCTAAGAGGGAGGAAATAATATTTACCAAAACCTGTTAAATTTTCTGCGTCTTCGTTGTGTCTAGAAATAGACGTTTCCATTTCCTCTTTTAATTAGGTCAAGTCTACCAAAAAGCAAAAAGCAAAAAGCAAAAAGCAAAAAGCAAAAAACAACGAAACTAAATAAATAAACGAAAATTTCTATAAATCATGAACTCGCAGATATTCGAAATATCGAAATTACAATAAAGGAAACAAATAAAAGGAATAAAATAAGAACACCGTAATCAATGTGAAACAAAGTTTAGAAAATATCTGAAATACACGCGCGTTTAAATAATTTGAAATTCCAACGATTTAGACTAAAACTTTAAAACTGTACGTACATATGTGCGATATACGTGTAGAGAGCGTTGAGAAAGAAAATGTTAGGACCGCTACGGCATGATTCTACACGTTCGGTTTGACAAAGATCGACCTAGAAAGATTATAGCGCGATTGACTTGACCTTGAAATTCGAGGCCAGAAGGCCAAGTTTGTTTACTCGCGTCGTGTTCTATCGATCGCAAGGAGCGAGCATGCAAAGGGAATCATGGATCGGAGCTCGATCCTTCTGTTGCAAAAAGAAAAAGAAAAAAAAAATAAAGAAAACGATGTTTAATAAAGTTCCATTACAAGGTTACCGCAGCGATCGGAATTACGTTTACAAAGACCAGTAGAACACGATAGAATCCGAAGAAATTTGACTTTTCGATCCGGTGTTTCAAGGTCGGGGTCAACCTCGCGGCAACTTTTTACATCGATCTCCACCACACCAAGGCGTACAATTTTGACGCACCCTGTACAGTCGGCAGATTGAAGAAAAGATCAGAATGACCTGCTATACATAGCTGGCCATATCGAGGAGTACGAGCAGGAGGACTCAAGCAACCGGTCCATCAGTCGCGTGCAACAGCCGCGAAACATGGCGGCTGTGAAGAAAGAGGTAGAGGTAAACTCGCGTTTCTTCTATGTAATCTGATCGAGAGCATTGGCATTTAAAGGATCCTTTACATCGCTTGCCCACGCATATTCACTGTTCACGCTGCATGTTCGGGTGGACCTTCGTGCCAATTTCATTCTACTGTCATTTTCTCCTATGCAATGCTGGTATGGTAATCGCTGCCTTTCCATCTTTCTCTTCTTATCTTTTCTCCTTTTCCTTGCTCTCGGGCTTTCTCTCCGGGCTTGGCGACGAACGCCGCGTGTATACAATAGAATGCTTCGAGTAACTCGTTACGTTTCAAGTTCTTATCGTCGACGGACTTAACGTCGAAAGTGAACGGATCGAGCACGCATAGATTACGCGTTTGAAACGAGCTATCTGTAAGGTAGCTGGAGCGGACGGTTCGTACGAAAGCAAGTACGAGGATGTATCCGATGAAAGCCATACCAGGCCATATCAGGACTAATAGGGAGTTTTTCAAAGAGCTATGTAGAAGTGGTAGGAACCGGGCAACACGACAAACCGAAAGTGTTGGATATACTGTTTAATCGTGAGATATTCTCTCCAACGAATAATACGGCGAAGCGGCAGAAAGTTTTTAAACGTGAATTATAACGTAGGATTTTCGAAACAATTGATTCTTTATACACTTTTGAATTTTTGAGATGGAAAATTTCACGTAACATACAATAAACTGCTTATCTTATCGCACGCTGCGTTCACTATGCAACGGTGCTAAAAGCAGATGTACAAAAGAAGGTAACGATGGCTATGAGAAAACCATGAAAACTATGAAAACCATGAAAACCATGAAAACCATGAAGATCGGGACATTCAGCTGATAGCATACGAAGATTATAAAGCAAAAAGATAATTTGTTTGTGCGCATAGGATAGATTTATTCATAGATATCGATACTTTAATACCTTGATATACCTCGAATACGTTCTAATATACAGTGGTTACGAAGACGTTTCGACATTTATAAACACTGTTCATGTTCTTATGTATTATATAAAACATTTTCAAATTTTATTAGCACAAAAGGGTCACATCTAAAGAATCATCAATTTTGACGTTTACAAAAATTCACTATAAAACTAATCGTCATAATCGTACGATAAAATTATACTATTTGTACGATATACGACTAGAAGAATATGACGATTCGCATAAACTGTTTCATCTCCCTTTTTAGATAACAAAAAGCCATCGTAAGGTTAAAAGTATTCCCTAAATCGTAAAGTAATCTTTGATTTCGAACCTCCTGGCGTTGTTTTCCTTCAACGTGCTACTCCACGTGTAAACTATTTACGGCGTACGCTACTCCTTTTGACAAGTATATGTTTGTAATATCGTCAACGTTTTCTACATACGTTTCTCAATTTACATTTGAGATTTTACTCGCTAATGGTAAATGTTCGAACAACCTGTTTCGTCAGCCTTTGTATACGTGTTAAATAATAACGATCGTTTATTAGCGAAAATGTTCGATATATATGCTACTTTCCGATTTATGTACTTCTCCTCTTCTTTCTCCTCCTCTGGATGAAAAAAAAGAAAACAAGAAAGAAGAGAGAGGAAGGTGCAAAAAAAGGGAAGAAGAGAAAAGTTTGGGTGTGGGTGTCGAAGGTGATCTTGGGCTTACCATTTACGGATGTATGACAAAACCGGATACAGAGAGTTACGAGACCGATCTAAAATGCGAAGAAAAAAACTGAAAGAACTGGGATATGTTTGAGTGTATCCGCAAACGTTCGAAGGATACTTTGAATCTTCATGTCGAAGTCATCGAACTCTGTGCACTTGTTATTCGTGCGTAAGGCCGTGATTATACAGAGAGCGGTGAGCGGTGAGCGGCAACAGCTGCGAAACAAGTGACGGCAAAGCGGCAGAAAATATATGAGATAAGCTTAAACGTTATTCTCAGTTGCTATTGATAAAAATTGGAAAAATTTCAGTCATTGTGTCAAAAAATGCAACTATTCTTGTACGTGTTGATGCCATGTTGTCGTCGAAACAACAGTTCAGCCACGTAACCGATGCATATAATGTCCGTTTCGGGTTCCATATCCTGAAATATTAGCTCTAGTTTCGTGCCAACAACTTTCGATACGTTGGCTATGTGCCCTACTATCTGGATCGATGAAGTTCGTTTTCTGATTCACGGTTAAACGTTTATAACAGACGATTATATCATTTCCACTGACTTGATATAATTATGAAACCAGATTTAATCCATTTGTTAATCCATTTGTTAATTTGTTAATCGTGCTGTACACGATTACCTGGATGAATAAACGTTTTGTCCAGCAAGAAGACGTCCTTTATTATTATACTCATGTTTCCTTCGTCGATTCAAACTATTACTTTGTTCTCCCGATTTGAGCTGGACTTTGCTCCATCCACAAAACAAATAACTCTCGGTAAAGTTGAAGCAACGACTTCTCACGATATATTCGATTCATTTTCTACAATAAAAGAACTTGTCATGGTCCGAGCAGCAGGTGGTATCCAATAACGCGGCAAACATTTCGAATGGAAAGGCGTGATCGTGCAAACCAAGAATTTTTCTATACGCTCATCTTTGCGTTTTCTTGTATTTGAATACCGCTTCTTTTGCGATTTTTAACAGCACTGTGAAATTCATACAACTTCGTTTTACGCACTGTATAATTAGAAAACACGTTGTACATAACATGAGATACTTTGTTCCAATCAACGCTGATACTGTTAACTCGCTGATAGTGGTAACTCGATAAACGATGGAGCCAGAATGGTAACCAGAATATGATTGTAAATACAGAACAAACTGGTGAAACATCTTGTCCGTGGTCTCGATCACGGTGTTTACGCCTACATTTATTATTTTGTCACAAGTCGAATACATACTTTGGAATGGCGATGATATCTAACAATTAAAAATAACGAAAAAAAAAAAAAAAGAAAAGAAAAGAAAAAGAG
The DNA here is from genome assembly GCA_014737505.1 of Bombus sibiricus. Classification (NCBI taxonomy): domain Eukaryota; kingdom Metazoa; phylum Arthropoda; class Insecta; order Hymenoptera; family Apidae; genus Bombus; species Bombus sibiricus. Next base: position 46,697 of record JACXIM010000107.1, read on the forward strand.
AAAAAATAGAAAGAAAGAAAGAAAGAAAAGGAAGAAATCCCGTTGTTGATAATGGTCACCAAATTCGGTAAGCAAAAAGATTGTCGTCGTTTATAATGGTTATTGGTGAGCAGAGTATTTAAAAATTAATATTTTTCAATCGTTTAATTCTTCGTTAAATTTCTTTAAGATTAGGCGATCGCTTCCATTTAGACAAAAGTCGTCTACGAAAAGATAACTTTAAAATATTAAAAGTAACCGTTGCTTTTTATCCTTGATCAGCATAGAGGACGAAACTGACAAAATTTCACTCGTCAATGTTAATCAAAAATGACAAGATTCGAAAGCAAAATAATTCCTCTTCGAAACAATTTACGTGAAAAAGTATGTACCGTATGATCGATATAGTGTATCGAACGCAAAGCTCGGTACCACCTCGGCATCAGAGCCTGAAAGAGCAAGTGCCGAGAAGTAAGAGCAAAAGTACGTAGCTTCTGCGAGGTCTTGCAGCGCGACATAAGGCCACGCACTCGCAGGCGTAAATAGGTGGGTGGTTGGGTAGGTAAGGAGGATAGCCGTAAGAAGGATAGCCGTAAGAAGGCGACCAACACACTCTCGCTCGTAGCTATCGTATCCACACGTTTCTACATGTGCATGTACACGCAAAGGCTAAGAGTAAGAAAGAGTGAGGGTAACCTCTCTGTGGAACTGGCTGTGTTAAGAGGTCTCCCCTGTCGCAGGTAAAACGCTGCCTCTGGAAAGTGAGTTCAGTCGTGTCCGCGCGATCGTGTTGCACGATATTTACCTGCGCGTGCAAACTCTCGAATTCAGGAGCGTACCGTTCGCTCCGGGAGCCTCGCGAGTGCTACACAACCGCATCCTTGCACGCTGCCAACGACCAGCTAGACAAGGTACGAGTAACTACCTGTTACGCTTCCTATATACGCGCAACAGTTTCGTGATTCGTTACACGTTTCCCATTTTCAACTGTGGTAACGCCATTAGTGGTTTCTCCGTAGTTTCTTCGTCCATTTCCTCGATTTTGTTCGATTTTGTTCGACTGTGTCCGATTTTGTTCGACTGTGTTCGATTTTGTTCGACTGTGTTCGATTTTGTTCGACTGTGTTCGATTTTGTTCGACTGTGTTCGATTTTGTTCGATTTTGTTCGATTTTGTTCGATTTTGTTCGATTTTGTTCGATTTTGTTCGATTTTGTTCGATTTTGTTCGATTTTGTTCGATTTTGTTCGATTTTGTTCGATTTTGTTCGATTTTGTTCGATTTTGTTCGACCTTGTACGACGTGATACACCATGGTGATGGATCATAGCGTAGATCTATACGACGAATCGATAGACTTTTATATAGTTATAGGCGTAGAGGCTAGAAGAACGGCAAAGTATAGGTAGAAATCCGTATAATTGGCATACTCGAACTCGACACGGCTGCTTGCACACGCCGATTCGATTTGTCGCTGTGGAAAACGGCAGGCTCGTCCTTGCGTATGACAGCATCAGCGACACCCACGTACGATCGAAAACCCTACGCATACTGCTCGTCGAAAGTTTCGTGAATTCCAAGTGACACTCAACACGCCTCCGCACGATCATTCACCTCCTTCTCTTTCTCTTTCTCTAGCAGTAATTTTCCACTAGCGACAATCCCATACCTTCCACGAAGCTCGTATTTTTAGTTTTCACTTTCTTAAAAAAGCTAATCTTCCTTCGCATGATTTAATATTTGCGTGAAACAGGCGAAATTTGCTTCAACTGTGCCGAGTATCTACCGTCGATAACCCAACCTATTCGTCGATTCGTAATATCGTCGATATGAAAATATAGAAGGAAATGTAAACTGTAATCGGAATATTTAAATAAGGATAAAGTACGAGCAAAGTTATTCGCGCGTAGCGATTAATTACTTTCACTGTCGACTCGATCGTTTACGGAGAGGTCGTGCAACGTGGAAAAACGATCCGGTTGCTCCGACACTGGCTCGTACTCGTAACCGAGCCGAGAAATAATATGTGTGCGTGTCCTCGGATATTATATGCGAAGAGGTCCGCCGGTAGAGGTTTCGCAGCTTCTACATTTCGGCCGCAAAACGACGAAACCGCGCGGATAAACGAGCCGACCGAGTCTGGGTTTCGCCCCCCCCCCCCGTCGAAAACCGGTCCTGCTTGTGGCCGCTAGCCGATTTTGCCTGACGAACACATGCGGTCGCCATCTTGGATCGGCCGGGGATGACGTCATTGGTACAAGGCACGGCCGCTTGCTCAATTCTAGCTCCAGCTAGAGATGGAAACAGAGGCCGCGGCCAATAGTGACGCTTCGTTGAACGGGCCTTGATATTTCGCCTTTCGATTTTATTCATCTTTCGCAGTTTTATTGCCGAGGAGGATTTACAGTCGGAGACAAAAGCACTTATACGAGTCCAAGTTAACTCTAGTCCAAATACACTCGGCAACAAAAGCATAGCATAATCTATTTATCTAAATTTAATGTTTCAGAAATTTCTACGTGATAAAACCGTTCAATTTTAATGCTCAATGATTTTTATTATGTAGTTATGTTACATAGTTTGACTTTACTATAGAAAACTGAACGAAAAAGCCACGTTATTTAAGTATTGTATATACCAAAGTATCTGAATATCGGTCGAAAAATTTGTATAAATATGCATGAAAAATGATTTTCAATATTTTGCGCTCACTTCTTTGCCAACATGAGCTTTGCAAGCGATATAGCTTGTTTTTTAATATATCTAGAACAACGATTTCCCTATTTTGTTCGAAACAGTGTTTTTAAGACTGTAACACTTTCGAATTGCCTTGCATACTCCTATAACCGTCTCTTATTAATTCTACCTAACAATTTTCCATTACAGTAAGATCAAGTAATCCCGTTGGTCGTACCAAAATAATGCACTAAAATATTCCTTTTTTTCTCAAAGTAGTCTCTTACACGTTTTGTTATCCACCTACGTTGCGGCGTTGGAATATTACATTTTCACAAGCGATTGTGGGCTTACGATCACTTGTTTGTTCATCTATTAAGTCAATGTATTTTCGACTATTTAATCGTCTGTTTATACATTTCATTTTAATTGCTCTGCAGTATCTAATTTCGGCTTAAATTGGCAATTTAATGCTTACTCTTCCTTTCCTTTTGTCGTGGAAGTATGCAATACCAAGAACAATCTGGATCATCAAAAAAAAAAAAAAAAAAAAAAAAAGAATCATTTTTATAAAAAGAATATAGGTCTAGTGCAAAGTATAAACGCTTTTCATGCGTGTTTCATGGTAAAAGGTGTCTTTCTTTTCCACTTTTTCTGCTTTAAATGTGGATATTATTATGTAACGCGTTGTTCGTTACGTTATATATATGCGGAACGGTGTGTCATACTGCCGAAAATGAATTTTACGCGTTTCTTAAAGTCACACTTTCATGGTAAGAATTTATTGTTTTCGATTCACCAGTATCCTGCTGCTTACTACATTTTTCTGATTTGTGGAATAAATCCCAAGCAATTTTTCGGCTCTGATGTAAAATACCTATATGAAATTTATAACGCCGACTACTTTTCTTGCTTCGGTGTTAGAATTGTTTGTAATATTTCGTCCTCGGTTACCAATTTTCCATGTCCTATACCGAAATCTAGAAAAAGGAAGAAAGAACGAAGAACTAGAAAACTAGTAGTCCCGAATTTCACGGTTTACTGCCGATACTCTCAAATGAAAATGAAAATAATTTCCCACCTGTTTATAAAACGCCAAAGAAAGTTTTATTAGTTGGATCGAATGGTACATGTATTTTCGCCATTTATATGTACAAACGTATAAATATATGTATATATTTTGAATATTTGTAATCCTATGTTAAAGTTGAAGCGCTTTCACGTTTAATATGTAAAATAAATTTCCTCTATACGAAAACCTAATTTGGAAGGAACGCAGATAACAGAGAAAATACGTGCACATAAAATTTGCGATCTTACTTTTGCAGAATTTGCAGAATTTTTTGCTAAAAAATAGCCTTATTAGAATACTAATTTAATATTTTCGATTTAAATGAAATTTTTAAAGCGAATTGGAAAATTATTATCACGATAAATTCATCAGTTACAGAATTTTCTGGCTAAAAATATCGTTGATAGCATATCATATATTGTATATCGCAGCATATACCATAGCATATATATACATTAGATCGAAAATGTTTAATTGTATGGAAAGTTGGCAAGTTTGAAAAGTTTTTCGCGATCTAAAAGATAAAATTTAATATATAATTCTGTTTTCGCACGTGTAATGTATTAAATTGTAATGTTTTCAACCGATTTGTAAAATGTTATCGAAAATTTATTAGTAATTGAAACTTCAATTAACAAACCGCTAATGATTAAAATTAATTATTGTTTGTTTCTACACGTTGGACAACTATGCAGATGGTAATCGTGATCGTGTACAATACTGAATAACGATCGAACAATGGTTTATTGCACAAGATCTTACGGTTGTGCATTTTCTGCAATTTCAGTCTATATCACATAGCAAGAATTCCTTCATTACCGTTTCTGTCAGTATAGCATTAATAATTCGTCGTATTATTGGAAGATTGTCCGATAGTTAAAAGGGGAAAGGAAAATTAAACGTTAATTTAAGTGTTCCGCCAGATATTATACATTGATTTAGATTAGATTTAAATTGGCCATAAACGATTATAACGATCTTTTACTTTTACTTAGAATTTTCATGTCTCAATTTTACTCTTCTTTATACAAACGTGACAAATTTTCGTCACGCAGCTCGAAGAAAGATCCGCCTTAATAGAAAATTGTAACGAAAAAATCTCGCATATCGATAACGATTCTTTTACATTACTTTTTTTTAGCAACGTTTTTAATAATAGAACTTGATCGAAAAGATTCAAAGAAAGCGATAGAGTTAAGTAAAGTATCGCATGAAAAATTTTTCTTTTCTAATAAATTCTAGTATTGAATTGTTAAAATTATAAGGGACAAAATTACTACTAAAATTATCATATCAGGCTATTTTTAACAATCTTTGACGTGATAATGTTGAAAATATAGTTAAGGAAGATTTATGCACAGTTTATAGAGTGTTCCGTTTGAGAGGTATTAAATATTTTAGTATTTGTCTTTGTGTGCGGATTTCACTGCAAATAGATATACCGAGAATTTAGGCTAGGTTTTGCCATATTTCTGCTCTTACGTCAGATACGAAATGACGAGTTCCGTTTTCAAGGAATATCTGTAGGTATGTACTCGTGTATTATTCGTAGAAAACGTTCTTGTTTTATTCATCTCGATTTCTGTTCCGATTACTCTCTCAACAATGAAAGCTAACGAACGTTTCATTAAATTATTTACATAATTAACATTTTAATCGCTTAGCTTATTCCGATAGTAATCCACAGGCTAAAACGCATTTTGCACTTTACACGTAGAAAAAAGAGACACTCTACACGTGTGTGCGTGTGTGTGCGTGTGTGTGCGTGTGTGTGAAGTAAAAAGCGAATAATAAACAGAAACGAATTAATTCTGTGCTTCCTGCAGCTTCCAACACGAGATCACACACTTTAGTTTTTACAAGATTTTCACCTTTAAGAGACTATTACTGCCATTTACTTACGTGTCAGCACGTGTTCTCTTCGCGGTTCTTCGAACCTTTCTAGATGTTTCCTGCGCAATACCACGATCATACAAACAGCTCTCGACACTTGCTAGAGAAAAGTGAAAATTGAGAGTTGGAAAATTGAGTCGTGTCTAATCAACAAACGTGAAAAATCAACATGGAAGATGAACAAAGTTGGCATTCTTGAGAGACAGACAGAGATGCGTAGAGCGTGTTCTTGTCCTCCGTGTTGATCTTTCACAGTTAGTGACGATTCAATTTTTCGGCCCGTTTCCGCCCTAGGCCTCGATACAAGTGTGTATATCTGTGGCGATAACAAAAGAATTTATTTTCATTTAAAAGTACAACGTATGTGGCAATTTATAGTTTGAAATTTATATTTTTAATTTTGCTTATAAGAAAAAACATATCGCTATATTTACGTGACGTGTTTCCACATGAATCTATGAAGCAATTTATATTTAAAAATTCACGTTTTAGATTTTATATACCTATTGTATACCGTACTATCGTGCAAAACTTGATGAATAATTTGCCTGATATTATCGTCTTTGCTACTTCTTTAGACATAGTAGAGGTAAATAGATCTTTTAAAATTTGCAAAAATTTCTAGCTATATACATTTAGCTGTATACTACACGACAAGTTGATTTGACGTTCGTACTGTGACAGTGATCTTAAACGATGTTATCAGGATCTAAATCTTGTGGTAATTACCGGTACCGTTTTAAGTCGAAAGGGCGTATCCGCAACTTTCGCTCGAATCGAGTCATTGCTGCGAGATAGTACAAGGATAGTATATCCGAATGTGTATTAAATAAGAAAGTCGTATCTGCATTGAAATTGAAGACATAACAGTTTTAATTTTGAACGTATGCGAAATCGATAGCTGATTGATTGTTAAATAGTAAAAGTCATTTTTCAGCAAATTAATGGGTTATAGGTTGTGTTATGGTTATATCCGGCCGCCGAGAGGTGACTGGCAACGCTAACATAGAAATATACAAGTGCCTACGCCATCCCTAATTATTACAGATCCAAGTTCCACATAATAATCCTATAAATACATATATGCACATATCACATAGACAACTTTTACGAAAACGAGTTGACTTTAATTCCATCCCGAGGCAAGATCCGGGTCAGTTGCAGGAATATTGCAATAGATCGCGCCGAATTGACACATTCATCTTTCTTAAAACGAGCATCACTCTGTTGTACCGTTATACGTATGATCAGAATTTTTTTTTACAAAATAAGACTCCGGGACGAAAAATTCACAAGTGTTAAATTGCAAGTGACTGATTTTTTAAGGACATGCTGTACTTTGTAAAAATATCACTATCGGCGATGTGATGTACGTATCTTCATGGTTACAATTATATTGCTGACATATTTTTTATACTTTATTTATTCTATATCGTATCTCTTATTCGTTATAGCTCATTTATCTACGCGTTGTACGTTACATTTCATTTATTTGCCTACCTGGTGCGTAAGGCTGGTGAAAATAATTAAATTTCCGAGTCTCTTATAGAGAGCCTCTTTTTGTACACTGTAGAAAGAACTATCCTTAACAAGTTATATAAATCCTTTCGTGGCACATTTCGATCGATTCGCAGCGTGGATCGTGCAAGGGCACGGGCGCATACACGAGCCAGAGTTTCGCTTGTGCGTGGCTAGTGAAAGTAGAGTGTTTGCGCAACAAGGCGACGTTGTCTCTCCTTCGGATACTGGTTCGACTTTAAAGGCTCGATGCCTGTCTGTCTCCTAGACTTTCAACCGTCCCAGCTGTTAACGACATTGCTCTCGTTGCACGCCTGCTTTTGTTTTTCCCCTTCGCATCGACAGTTTCTTGCAGTTTGTTTCCTCTTTCTTTCATCGTATCGTTTCATCGTACAACTCGCGTCATCTTCCTACTGTATTCATATTGTAAATACAGTTTACAGTTTACAATAGCCTAATAGAGAAGCCTCGTTCTAGAGAAGAACGTTCGATCGTAAGAATGAAAGACGCAAGAGAAGGCAAAGAAAGATATTCAATTCATTGCTCGCGAAACGTCCCAATATTGTATGCGATACCTGGGGTTAGAACAATTCATTATCCAATTCATTATCACAATTCATTATTCATTATGTTTATCTAAATAAAAGCTGAGAAAGAGTTACAACGGAATCAATATGAAGAACTGGACGATATGTATATGTATCGCGTTACATACCACTGAGACGAGGGAATCGTAGATTCTACCTACCTCACCTCACCTATTCAGGTGTGTCGCGACATTCCTCGTTGGAATCACTGATTACGAACACGTACGCGTCTTCTACACGAAAACTGCATGTATGTACGTATATTATACATAATACAGGCTCGACAGCTCCGTCCGATTCATTCACTTGGAACGTGATCAGCAAGATGATTTCGTTCTATCCACTATGCGCGCACTTACCATCGGTCAGCACTTTTCGTTCGAACGACCGTCCCAACAATTATTTAAGTACACCGTGACTCACGAAACTTCATGTATATGTATACAGAGTGTGCCACCAACTTTGTCCACCTGAAGTATCTTTGTTATTTCAAACAATACGTTTCGAATAAAAGTTGTGGGATTTAAAGGAATACATAACGTGGTAGTAGCGGTCTCTTGACAAGTAGGTGCGTTATTATTACAGGTTATAATTTAAATAAATAAATAAATAAATAACTTGTAGAATATTTCATTGCGAGAGGTAGTAGACTCGTCTGGCTCCATTACGATCTGGCTATACTTTGTAACTAATCAGGTGGGGTCTATGTAATGGTAAAAATTGTTATTTTTCTGGTTTTGGGGAATTGGGAAAGTACGCAGTGAAAGTAGTCGTGCGATGCTATATGCTATACTCTCGATCAATGTACCGAATACGAGAAAACATCTGAATATTTCTGTCTACGTAAATATCGTCTCACAATCGAGACTGCAACAGTGCTGTGTGTCGTAAGCAGCAGATATTGCCGTTACAAGCATCCAAAACCAAAATCGTATCGACGAAATTGCCAATTTACGTATCCTTGTGCATCTGAACAATCGTTTGCCCTGATTGCTCGAGGAAATCCGGCGGTCTACGTAAATCAGGTTTACCTGGTCCGCAGTGTAAGAAATTTTGCTAAGAGATAAGGTCGTTGTCGGCAATTTATCGAGCAATGTTTATTCGTATATTCTATCATTGGTACGTAAAAGATTCTTTTGTTCATTTTTCAGATGCTGTCGAGGTTGCTGGTCGTATTCTGGATGGCACTTCCTCTAGCGCTGTCTCAGAGTAATTATGCGTCACAGGGAAACAGTATCGAGTATCAGCCTGGTTTGCCGCCCAGCACAGTGTTAAATGGAAAAGTAACAAAATTGGACGACATCTCGTCGATGATATTTCTGAATCGCACAAAGGCCTACCTGAATTGCAGTCAAGGGAGCATGCAGGTGGAACTGAAATTCGAGGAACCGTTTTACGGGGTCGCGTACGCTGATTTCGATCGAAACAGTGCCTGCATATTCAAAGGACGCGGATCGACCAGCGCCAAATTGGAATTACCTCTGAAAGGTACGTTGTCGTTCTATCTCTTTTATTTTCGCTTCTTCGTAGACTCTGGTAATGACGAGCACAAGTACGAGGCAAAAAGGTTCCAACATTGACCGTCTCTAGACTCGAATCCGTCGTAAGGACGTCGAAGAAAAGTGACTATAATTCACGTATCCGTGTTTGGGCTAGTCTCTTCGATACGGTCGCCGTATCGGCTAGGCGGCTGGCAGAGCTTGCGTGAAATAATAATAAATTAATTACACAAATAATAAATCCAACGAATAATTAATATTACTTGGTTAATACTACTTGATTATAGGAAAATTTCACGCGAGTTAGCTCGCCTCGGCCGGATTAAAGGAACTGATTCGAATCCAAGATGTCGATGATCTTCATTTTTAATTATAACTGCAATAGTCAATAATACGCCGGTTAAGAGCTGAAAGACGGTAGTTGTGTAATTTGACAAGCAGACGTAATATAAAAAGAACGCCTTTGTTTGCCTCTGAACGATTTCTTCGCGTTATCGAGTATAAAAGAATCGTTAACGAACTCACAAAACTGATAAACCTACTTCGACTGGGACGATAGAAGCAAAAATTTCAAACGTTCGTAGCGAATCTGGACGATGCACCAGCTACGAGCTATTCCTTATGGAAAACGATCGAACGAACCATTAAATTAATACCCCTATGGAGAGGACCGATACTGGATGGACCACATAACCCGGAGAACAAGCAGAAACGATGGTATGTAGAACAAATTTCCAAAGCAATTCAGACCAAATACCGTACCAACGTACCGACCAACGACATACACGAGATACATCAAGAAAATCAACATAACGAGAAGTAAGAAAGCACACCAAACAAAAATACTAAGAAACCTATCACTCGGGCATCGAAAGCGATCAGGTTTACTACGATAGACTCTTAGACTCGTATTTATTACCCTTCGACTCTGTTTCGACGGTTGGCTACTTGCCGCTAATTTGGAAATCTGCAGAGATTATTCTCGTCCAGAAATCTAGCAAACCAGCGTATTCGCTTTGATCGTACCAAACCAATCTCGTTATCTTCCATATTGTCAAAAATAATGGAAAAGAATAACGAAAGAATAGTAATAATAATAATAATAATAATAATAATAATAATAATAATAATAATAATAATAATAATAATAATAATAATGATGATGATGATGATGATGATGATGATGATGATGATGATGATAATAATGATGATGATGATAATAATAATGATAATAATAGTAATAATAACAACAACAACAACAACAATAATAATAATAATAATAATAATAATAATAATAATAATAATAAGCGGAAAGCAAGCAACGGCTAATCTATTTGCAGCGATCTAGTTTCAGGAAATGCCACAACGCCGTCGAATATAACCGCGTTATCACGAATGTAGAAAAAGCGCTTGACAAAACTATCGCAACTATTTGCAAAATTGTTAATAGGTTATCTCTTCGATTCAAACGTATCATTGGTGATCCATGAATGATACGCGAGAAAAAGTTTACTAGCAGGGAAATGAGAACGATACGAAGTTGACGAGGACGAGCGACGAACGACGAGGTGAGATACGGCCAAGGCACTTTAGTTTGTTGTTACGACACACGTACTTCGGTAAAGATTACCAGAGTAACGAAAGAACGACGTTGGCGTGAATTTTGCCGAGCGCGGCAGCGAAAAACGCGTACGAGTAAGTACAGAGCCAAAGTTTTCGAGTGTTAAAACCTCGAGCATGTCGATAGTGAGGCGCAGTGTTTCCCCAAATTTTCTCGTTACAAGCGCACAAGCCAAACGCGGAAGCTTCGTCTCGGTGACGGGACTGTGTTCGAATTTTGAAATCCGCGACAGTTTGATTTTCGACGAGCCGCGGCGGATCGTCGAATACAGCGGCAGTCGTGCGATCATCGGCGAAAAACACTTGCCGTCCGCCGTTCAACTTCCGCCGGTTCGATGTACGGCTCGGGCCGCCGAACGTGGTCGAGGTAAGCGAAGCACCGCCTCACGAGCGCATCGAAATTACACGAATCACTGGACGCACGATAGGCGACTCGATAATGATAGAAAAATAGTGGTCGTATCTCGCGAGCCACGCAAACGCCTCCAATTTCATGCAAGCCAATAGACAAGAAATCTATTTCTCGGTATCTCTGTCTATGGTCGGGAACGAAGACGAGTCGAATCATGGCGCAAGTAACATTTTCTTTGGGTTCTTTCCTTCTGGAATACGTACTCTTCGTTTGGTAGATGCGTCGTCGCATAATGATAGTCAACTAGAGTAAAGTGAACGTATGTTCATTTATACTTTTCGACGTGTCTGCGCATAGCGCATAACGCAATGTAACGCGTACAGGGGGTAACAAAATTAATTGCCATAGCTTTGGCAGGTGAGCGCACACTATTGCAGATGTGCAAAATTCACCATCGTTTTACTCATCAAGGAGGATGAAAAGTCGATAAGCTGTGACGAGGCTTGTAACAAGGTTTGTAGCAAGAACGCGCATTTGCGTACAATCACCGGGTTTTACAGACATTTTGGAGACCAGCTCCGAACCAATTAGCGCTCAGTTTCCGCTCGTTTACCTGCTACGGTCGGTTTTTGTGGTCGAGCCAGGCTACAGAGGAGGCGTAGGCGAGTTGCGCGCCGTCGTATTAGAAAATGCTTCAATCGTTACAATGCTTCTAACAGTCGGAGTAACAGTCTCGATGGTCGTTGATGTTGCAGGATGCGGCACGAGGCAGGATCCTCAACGCGTGTTCACAAACAACGTTGTAGTTCGCTTCCATCCTGGCCTCGAAATGGACGGCGACGAAGTTATTACGATAGTTTGTAGGTATCCTCCGCCTGTGGCACCTGCACCGCCGGCTCCTCCGGCCAGCATGTGAGTTTACTCCCTCACCGTTCTCAATTATCATATTTCTCTCTTTTAACGCGATTTGACCAAAAGTATGCTTCAAGGTTTTAAGTTGATAAACCGCGAAACTCGGAAGAACCCGATCCGAATCCGAAATCTCGGCTACCCGCGCATCCCGCGCCAAAAATCCAAATACAAACTCAGTTTTCCACGATTTATTTATTTTATTTATTCGCCGTGCGTTTAGGTACGTTATTTCGTGTCTGTGATTGGATTTCGTGGAAACTGGTTGGAGAAACTGGGCGAATCAAAGTTCTCTTTTTTTTTTTTTTTTTTTTTTTTGAAATAACAATTATGAGAAGAATCGTTTAATCTTCGCGGAATTCGTTAAACCATGGCAGGGTACAGATAAACAGAGTATAGGTATACGGGTGTGTAGGTATCTAGCTACCAGCTACGCGGTAATTTGCAGCCTCGTGTTCGCTCACCGATCGTTCCAATCACCTTTTATTCATCATACAGTCCACTCTGACATTTTAAAAGTTGCGAATGCCGGACTACTGCCGACGTAATTGAAAAATATCTGATAAAAAGAAAGATATCTTTGTCCATAGCTTGGCTACCCCGGCGCCAGTCCCGCCGTCCGAACCACCGTTGAAAGGATTTCAGATTCTGCTCATCATCTGCGCGATCCTGTTCCTTTCGTTGCTGTTACTTGGCCTCGGTTGCTCGTACATGTGCTTGAAACGAAGAAACGTTCGTGTGATCCACCGACATCCGTTCGGAAGTGGCTCGGGCTCGGAAATAACAAAACTCTCCACTTCTTCCCTAAGCAACATCACCATGTTCGAGGGCTTGAAGATACCTAGGGCTCATGCTCTTCTACACGCACCTCCGTCCACCACCGGTAGCGATGCCAACCTGATGATCGACCACTCATTGCCCAGCGATTATCCGAGCGAGAGCTCCGAGGTAAGTTGTTTCGTATGGAAGATGGATACAAAGAAATTGATTAACTACGCGTATGATTTTTGAATAACAATTAGCATGAGTTTCGATAGACGCGAGCCCTACTATAATAACTTTATTCTTGTGAAACTTGATAATATTCGACACTGTCAACGTCTCTCACCTTACGACTCGAGAATCGTTGAACCCATTTTCACGAGGTTTTCTTTTTTTCCTATCTACGTATTTATTATTATTATTTGGTCAGATTTTAAGCCATGTTTGATTAAAATTATTTCTTAGATTGACAAGTCAGGGAAAAATGCTCAGGGATAGCGCGATTGAAAAGAAACGCGGCTAATGTCGATTAATGCAACGATCAAACTCTTTCGTTTCACATTTTTCTCGAATAAAACTTTTACATAGCGCAATTCCGATTGTTCGTCTGATTTTCAATCAAGATCAAACACGATATAATTTCCAGCATATTTGCTTATTTAATTACATCGTCTTATTTTTCCCGCCTACCAAATATACATGTAAATGTCATTTCATGCATATCGTGTTTAGTCGTATTGTTTTAATCGGAAGAATCTGACAAATACGTTGGTAAAGGCTTAATTTGAAGAATGAAAGAAAAATGTTCATTGTTACATTAGTATCGTCTCATGGACATTTGAAACCGAACTGTTCGCGCTGTGGTTAACGTAACACTATGACCCTTCGATACGAGAGACATTTACGAGGAACGTTGAATACGGCAATCGTCGCATGCTTGCGCTACTTTATACAGTCGATCAATGTGGCTTCTCAACGGATGAAATATCGACGATAAGCAAAACGTTCTTTTTCTATTTTATATTATGTATGTATCTATGTATATTATTGAAAATATAGCTATCTTTTACAATGACGTGAAACTGTGAAGATCTCTGCGAGATTAGCGTTTGTGTTAATAAGAACGGAATTCTTCGTACGATCAATTCAAAGACTGTGTTCACAACGTTCCGAAGAAATGGTACTTAAAAACTAAACTTATACATCAGCCCGATATTCTATGCATGCATACTAACATTATACTATATGTATACTATGCTATATGCGGCACTAGTATATATACGTATAAATAAAGTTACAGATACAATTATCTTATGTCGATCGGTCTAATTGCTAGAATATCTCAAGAAACAAGTCCACCTGAGAATTAATGGAAATGGTACGTCTTTTTCTTTTTTTTTTTTTTTTCTTTTTACAGGTGGATGAAGAACCTTCTCTGCCAGTTTCATCCGCCGGCTCCTACGACAACAAAGCCTTTGTTCATCACGAGACTCATCAACGCCAAGAAATTCGTACCACCAGCTCCCTTTATTCCGAGACAGTTGCCGCAGAAGTGGAAACGTCTTCCATGACAGCGGCAAACGCTTCACGCACCGCGGTTCCTCGCCACATGGTAGCCATGCCGATCGAACCCAAGTTCGACGTTCAAATGCGAGTGAAGCGAGCTCCACCTCCTCCTCCAAGTCCTCTACCCTCGGAATCCGACATAGCAAGCGTCGCTCTAGAAAGAAATCTGACCACGATTCTCGAAAAGGAAGAGTCTAGCCTCACGCGCAGTCTTGACAGTCCCCCAGCCAGGATGACTACATTCTCTTACGTTCCGGAGCTCCATGGACCTCCAGGAGGCGCTCCGCCCACTTCCAACATCTCCAGGCAGCAAACACCTCCAGTCTACTCGAGAATCTTGAGGAAACAGGCCGAGAGGGACACCACGACCAGCACTAGCATCGTTCAGGAACGAATTCCCTCACCTTCTGCCATAGAACAGCCTCCTTTGCAACACCATGAAATTCGTAGACCCAGATCCTTGACTTCCTTGAACACCGAGCTAACCGAGACACGTTCTCTGACCGAAGTAACTGATCATACACATGCCAAGTACAGAGTGGCTAGTATCCTAGCTCCGACTCCACCGCCACCTCCTCCAATTGTTCCAACAGTCACTACTACCCACACAGCTGTTCAGCATCGTGAACATCGCCTGTTCCGCGAGGAAGTGACAGAGCCTTTGGTGGAGCCCCAGGTTGTCGCTCCTAGGCGGCCAGAGATAACCACGCACGAAGTGGATGATGTGTTTTTAAAGACAGTGACGGAGAAGAAGACTATCGAGGATGTGGAACGTCACCGTCGTCAGGTGACCGAGTATAGAACTAAACCACCACCTCCGGATCCTAAGTGGGACGTTACTATCAGGAATTATCCTAAAGAGAATCTCCCACCGCCACCGCCAGAATGGGAAAACTTCTCTGATGTTAGTTCCAACTCGAATCTGACGATTACCAATGAGCCAACGGGCAGTCAGATGGACGGGCCAGCTGACGAGGAACTGGACATCAATATAGAGCCTACGTATACCGCCAGAGCCGAGATTCCTTGCAGACCACCTCCAGTCAGCCATCGTCGTTCCATCGATGAAACAGACGCTGATTGGTTCTCTAGACTATCTCGTGTCTTGGACCCCCGTTACGCATCCGAATTAACTGACGGGGAACGAGCAAAATGGCGCGAGATAATTACCACGGATAGTACTTTACGGACCCTGTTAACAGAAGCCGTGGTTAAAGAGGACTACGAATTGATACGAAAAGATGCCAGATATGCCCATCTATTCTCTCCAGCAAAGTGGGACGTGATCATCCGAATCTTGGGACCTCCTGCAACACATCCAGGTTCCGCTTCGTGCTCTACCCATGGAAAGAATCACGGGCAGCGATATAAGAGGTCCAAGTCCTCTGAATGGGATACCAGATCGAGAAGATCATCCTTGCCTACTTTGTACGAGTATGAGAGCGATGGAGGTAGTTCTGCTCATACTCAGAGCCACAGACTGCAGGTATCACAGTCTACAGCGGCGATGAGTCAGTCGAATCGTTTACGTCGACTGGCGTCGGGCAACAGAGGCACAGGCGGCGTTAGTGAGGCGGACGTTAGGTCCATGTCGGAGATGACGGTGAGAGACTTTGCCAGAGTGGACAGAGACGACTTGACGAGTTTGAGTTCGTTCGAGGGAGCAGATTCGCTGGTGAGATCATTGAGTCAGCCAAGTTTGGCCAGAAGCGGTTCAGAATTTACCGAACACTGGGGAATACCCTCGGGCATGCTGGATCTCCCGCCTTGGACAGCGGAGGAGGAGGAGGAGGAGGAAGAGGAGGAGGGAACTAGTTCTGTGGAGACGACGCCCAGAGCGGTGAGAAGAAACGATCATCTGGAGGTGTTGGCGTCGTTCGACGATCATAGGCAGGGATCATCCACCACTAGATCGAGCCGGTACATGGAGAGGGAAGTGAACAGCGTGCATGTGACCGAGAGTCAGAGGAATTCCAACTGGTTCCACGATGATTCTGAGCCAGAGATGCAGATATGAAGATGTTTAAGAGAAGCCGCCTACGTGTTCCATTCTCTCCAACGTCTTTCTTCGAGTTTCTATAAAATCGAGTTATTATGAGAAATTACACATGATCATTATGGCAGAGGTTATGAGTATTATGCGGATCAAGGTTATCGATGAAAAATCAAGCCAGTTCGATTAAGTATAGTATTATGAGAGGACAGAGAAGGGAATAGAAGGCAGATACGCTATGGTTTATAAGTATTTGGATGCCTGGTGCAATCTCATCGAACGATTTACGTTTCTCTTACATTTTCAATATCGTAACGAAAGAACGTCCCTCTACCCTGAATGAATTCTTTGCATCTTTATCAAATTGAAATAAATTAAACGTGTGAAATTAAATTGGAATGTCTATCGTAATGAAACGAATTGTTAAAATTGGTTTATTAAAGCTTTTGAAAAGCGGGACTTTAGAAAGAGACACGATCTATCTCGATGAGAAATGAATTATTACGACTGATATGAATCAATAATCTCGGTACATCAGGCATGTCATTTTCCGCTAGAAGAATAAGTTACAGGAGATTGAAAAATGTAAAAATCATCTGAGAATATGTATAGAAAGGACCGATAATATATGGTCACCGTCATTGAATTCAGACTCGAGGCAAATGTGATGAGAATAAAACTGGAAATAACATTACACGATCCAGCAAGCATCTGTTGTTTCCCTCGAGTCAAGTTTTGCAGAAATAATTTCAAGTTTGCTTGAAACGTAGAGAGATACATATATTTCGAAGCAAGTAAATATCAGGTTCGAGTTGAATTCAAGTGACTTGAATGAAAATGGCTTGACTAGTCTGAACGATGCTTTAAAGAGTTCCCGGAGATGCCAGACTTTCCGAGTACTAAAGACTTTTAGTAACCTTGTATTATAATATCGTTTAATTCGTATCTGAATATATTTCCTTGACGTATTTCGTCTATATAGTTGTCAAAGTGGCAACAGCTACAGATATTACCACGTATGAGATAGCAATATTTGGAAGCTGGTAAAGAAGATTATACTTTTTACGATTTTCGTAGCTTCGGGACAAGTATCTATTCGGTTCTGCGATATAGATCAACAAACGAGTATCGAAATTTTAAACAATTATAAGGTTAGAAGCATTGTTGGAAAAAGTACTTGAATATTGGAAATACATATGTGAAATATGTAAAGAGTTAAATTGTAAGTAAGAAATAGTCAAATTTATTGTATCGGGAAAGTATGTTTGAAACTAAGCGTTTTTAGGAATATGTAATATAGAAAAGGCGATTTTTTCGATCACAGTGAAAATAACAGCAGTGGACATTGAAAATGTCCCCCTTCAATATCTACGGCTTAAAAACTATATAGATAACCTCTGTTATAATATCCAGATTTCTTCAAAATGACATTTTCATTTTCGACGAATGTCGCATTATTCTCCTATTTTTATACCTTTCTATTAATTGTACCGTTCGAAATATCTGTTCTTAATTTCATATTGTCCAGGATGATTGAACTTTTCACTGCCTTCTCGCATTTGGTAGATCGAAGAGGCAGTTTTGCCGCCTTCTTTACGAATTATCTACCAATTCTCTACGATTACGAATATCGAAAGATTTTCGAACGAGCATTCGCGTGTTTGCGACTCAATGCGTTGACTGTCGGATCATCGAAGCATAAACACCTGAGCTTTTTAATTAATTCGAGACAACGGAAGAAGTTATTAATAAATCGACTGTGAAAGAAAACTATTATTCCTGTTTTGAAATTATTTGTCGAAATTAAATTTTTCTTGGTCATTTTATTTCCATTTAACATTGAATTGTGAATGGAATATATGTAGAAAGAATGTAAAAGATTGGAAGCATGTGTTTAATATTTATTTTTTGCCAGGCGTTAAGAAACGTTAATCTTGATAACGAACAGTCGATACATTGAAGGAACAACAGTTAGCCATTCTCTCCACTTGTCACTCGAATTCTGTAAATGGAAAAGACGAGAAACGTCGAACAGGGTAAGAATATATCTGAGATTATCGGACGAGTGAAACTGTAGAATTTGGCGAAACGAATTCAATCGTGAATTCAATCACGTACGAATTAACCGGAAACGAGTTGAAGAAACGAATCTACGACTAACCACGCAACAAATTCGCTTTCTTAACGATCGGTGGCGCATTTCGAGACCATTTTTATATAACCATTGAAAACCACCATGACCGTATTAACGATATTTTAACACTTTTGCTACGCATCTATGTAAAATAATCGAATTATATTGAAAATTGGCAAATTTTCAAGAAACTTCTCCAGGAATATATTGTAAACTGCTTTCTATTCCTGGGAAAGATTATTTTGCGAATAATAAAAAATATATCGAGCTTACAGAATATCAGATATTCGATACGAATAAAATTAACTTATAAATTCATCAATTTTATGTAAAACCTAAGCTTTCCCCTTTTTTAGCTTCTACCTATATCAAAGTCATAGGATATTCGCACTCCACGTTTCTTCTTTTATCTTTGTTAAAGACTAATAAAAACTTTCGTTTTTATGACGTATTCCCTTTCTTCATTTCTTATTACGAAAACTATCTTTCTCTATCGAAAACTATCAGATGTTACTAATTCCGTTTAAATCGAGGACGATCTGTATTACGGCAACAATACAATTATTAAAAAATATCTTTACCTTTTTCTTTGTAATTATAAGATCAGATTAACGGAGCTGTCATATTACACTCGTTTACAATACTATAAAGAAACCGTAGTAGATGTTCCGATGCTCGTAAAGGAACGAACAGAGCGGTGAGTACACCCCACCCTTGCAGGGTTCCGTGCCGAAGGACGGCCCTACGCCGTCCTAGGTGGTCATAGAGGCCGACATACCGAGGAGGATCTGGACCTTCTCGGACTTGCACGACGGCCCAGGGGATGTCGTTGAGAGGGGTGATCCCTCCCAATACCCGAACTAACCAAGGAACGACTCCCTCGCTCAGACAGGAGAAGACGCAGGAGTGCTCCGGCAGTAATTGGAAAAAGGTCCCGGGGCATGCCGGCTGAGCGTCAGGCGGTCCACCGTGGGCTTTTAGTCGGTATAGTCCGACATTACCCCGCCGCTTCCACGAGTGAGGGAGGGGGGAGGGGGGCGTCCATGAGGATTTCCCCAGGTATAAAAAAAAAAAGTAGATTTTCCGAATGGTTTCTCATTTTTATTGTTTTTATGCCGGTCCCTTATAGTTTTAGCCATATTTTCCACCTTTTACACTGTTAGGTATACAAGTTTTCAAGCACAAAAATATTACGCTATATATTAGGATGTAATAAAAATAACTCTCATTTTGGTCACAATTAGTAACGAAAGTAAGTAACAACAACAACAACAACAACAATTTGTTAGAACATTCTAATCACGCGTAATACGTACATGCCACTATCAAAAAAGATTTTCCTATCTTCGTAGAAAGCAACTGGATCGAAGGAAAACTTTGTTTTACGATGTACGACACAATGTTTATGCGGTGAAATTTCTTTCGAGATTGAGTAGAAAATGTTTGGTCGTTCGCGAGATGTAACAACGTCGTATTGTAAGATTAAGAGAGGGCCCATTTTCTATGACAAACGGGCGCAGTTATATCCTAAATGGTCCTATATCCTAACCGAAGAATACGCTCGCCTACTTAACGATAACTTTGACACGATGAATCGCTGATAAACCAAACGTATATATTTGTTATTTCCGCAAAGATTTGTAAAACATAGTGACGTAGAAGGTAGAGGAATACGATACAACTTGCGATATCCGAACGATCTGCTCTACTAACGTAGTTCAACTACTCTCCAATAATATCTTCTCTTGTTACGATATAATGTTTTACTGTATTTGCTTTAACCACGGACCATTAACGTTTTAAGGCAATTTTCAGCATAAAATTGAAATAAGATATCGCACGTGTTAATAACGGTCGTTGTTTAGTTAGAAATTTCCTTATAAAGATAGGACGATGATCGAACACGTTGCAGATAGATTTGAAACCTGACTAGAAGCTAACGGAAAGTCTTGGTCTGTCGACAAGAGAAAAAAACCAAGTATACATATACACTGTAAAAGGTAAGTATAGTTTTTACAGTTTACTAGAAACTTTATACTTTATGCCTTTTTTACAAACATAATCAGGCACGGAGCTCGATGCGTGCTAAAGATACACGTTGGCCGAATGCAACGATGCAACATTGGCAGCAAAACGGTTACACAAAGATCAATTCTTTTTCAATGTCCTCTTTATTAATTAATTGCTTCTTTAAAATTGCATCATTGCGAACGATATATTACGCTAAATCATTTGAAAGATCACTATCCGAGTATCTCCGTTGCAAATTACGCGTATCTTACGCTGCAAATGGCTGCGAAATTGTGCGTCGCCAAATTGTCAGACAATTGCAACAGTCCGTGTATACGTGTATCTCTAATTAATTAATTTTTTGACTAGTGTCCTATGTTTGGAAGCCGGTAAAAGCAACAGAATCTTTTATGCAAATTATCGAGTAACGCTATCAAGAAATTATACTTTTGTCCTATAATCGCGAGAAGATCGTACAGAGAGAAAGAAAAGAAAACGACGAAGAAAAATGTTAAGAATGTCACAAACAACAAGATGTTAACCCAATATAATATATTGGCCGGGTTATTATACGGCTAATGAATTTTCATACTACGAAGAGAGCAGCGATCCAATACACCGGTAAAATATTATTCTAAAGAAATGAACCAACGGAAATATAGATTTAAACCGATATTAGATTAAAATCAACGAACAAGAATTAAAAAATTGTGAAAAATCAAAGAAGAAAGAAACGATACTGCAGAACATACTGCCCGATATAGATGTTAAGTTAAATGAAACGTGATATATCGAAAAGAAAAGCAGCAGCTTTCCGACGCGATATACATACGAAGAAAACATCACATCATCCAACGTCCACCGAAGCAAACCTAATTGTAGTTGTACACGCTTGAGATCCGATCTTCTCCATCCCCCATCCCCCATATCCATAGCTATAGACATAGCCATAGCCATAGCCATAGCCATAGCCATAGCCATAGCCATAGCCATAGCCATAGCCATAGTCATAGTCATAGCCATAGTCATATGCATTCCTCGATATACTACCATACACGCGTATGTTCTCCTCCGTCAATGTAGCAACAAGTCCTCTCCAAGTTCTTCGATTTGAGCAACGCAAGAATGCAGGCTAGTGCGTTTAATCGTGCGAAACAAGGATACGCAACACGAAATACTCTGTGATATTTTCTATAGATACACGGCTGTTTATCGGGAATACAGCGTAGCATGGAGGCGTTGAGATCCGATGGTGGATCGATCCCGAATCGGTGAAGCGCGTAAGTAGTTGAAAAGAGGGTATCGGCCGGGGGAAAACGTCCGATGATCGGATGATCGGACAAGATCGTACAAGAGAAGCAACGAGAGTGGGGCTGTGTTATAGTGGCGAACCACGCTGCATAGAGTGGGGTTGAAAGGTGGCGCAGTCATTTATGATGGCCGGTTCATCCGACACGACGGATCAGTTGCTCGTCCGACCAACAACGACAGAAACCTCGGGCGAATCGAACGTACGATGAGCTGCTGTCGGCTTTGATTCGACATCGTTACGCTGTGCACCGCGAGATGCGCCGAGAACGTTCGTGAAATTCTTCATTCGGGGAACAGCGATTAATCGTTGCAGGATCGATAGTTGGTCCGAGTTATTCTACAACCGATTTTGAAAAGCAAAGAAACTCGAAGAGGAAAATGTTTGGTAGACGACGTTCGATTTTATAGAGGGGAAAAGAAAATTCAATACCGAATCCAAGATTACGCAAGATCGAGGATTCGTTTGTTTGATTGGTGGTGTTTTTAAGCTAGTCTGTAATCGGCAACTCGCTTTTGCAATGAAGGGAAGAATTGTTTTTCGAGAAAGATATTCCAAGAAGAGAGGATTTATTCCAAGATATTGGACTTGAAAGCGGAAATAAACCGCAAATCGTAAAATACAAATTTTACGAAATTCGATACTGAATCGAGGATTCTGACAAATCACCGGAGACTTGGTGCTGTTGCAAAGTTGTTCCGCGATTAGAAACCGATATTTCTAGAAAGTTCTTGAACAAAGAAGATTGGAGAAACCAAGATATTGGATAATATTTATCAAAGTTGGATATTGAACAACAGATTGCAAAGTTATTTTATAATCAAGATCGACTCTCGCTTCTGCGAAGAGAAAATATACGCGAAGATATTACATTATTATTATTACTAATATTAGTTTGTGAAAAATCGCTTCGGAAGTACGAATATACTAAATCGAAGATGAAATTATCCGAGGTCCGGATATTCCGTGGTCATAGATTCGCTTTTACAAAGAATTCGGGCAAGAAAATTGATAATTGATCATTTGAAATAACAAAGCGTTTATCGAAAGACGTTGAATCTCAAGACGTGGAAGAGTGATTTGACGGGTTTCTGAATAAATAGAAACATATATATATATGTGTGTATTTACACTGGAATAAGTGAATCGAATACGAACGATCGATGAATCACTGGAGACGCGACAGTGTGATCAGTAACTCTAGCTCTATTCTGTAAAAAATTCAAGAAGGAAGAAACGTTCGATCTGAGTTGAGTTTGAAAACGCAGAGCGATTTCGATGTAAAATTTCGAGAGAAAGTGAATTAACGATATAGAAGAAACGTTCGTTTCTTAATGGTACCTTAATAGTACCTTAATGGTACTATATATAAATGAGAAAAATATCTACAAGATGCTCTGAATACACGTTGTTCCGAAGAATATTAGTTTATAACATAGGACAGGATAATCGAAGAATGTTGTGAATGTTCTTCGGTTCCAATGGCCTGATATTTGCACCGCGAAACGCCAACAACACTTGGTTTCGCCGTAAGAATAATTATAAGAATAGTTCTTTGATGATCATCGTCTGTAAATCGCAGTGCAAGGAACTGTATTAAAGCAAGTTGCATGTTCAAGTGAAAAAGACCGATGGAAGCGAATCTTTGGAAAGTGGGAAGACACGTTAAAAGATCGTCTTTGAATGGCAGGCAATTGGACGTAAAATTTCAAGAGGAATTCGACAGTTAGCCAGCGATGGAAGCTTCTTTTGACGATACTTTGCGAATGGGCCGTTAAAGAATTTCCAGAAATACCTTTGAAGCTATTTCTCTCTGTGTCGGAACGCGCTACTTTTCAAGTTCCCGATTAATTGTATTATTTAAAATTCACTGTAAACCCGTCTTCAAAACCGTTTATTCGAAAATCAAAGTACATGGATGAAAATCAAAGTATATGTTTTCTCGAATAAATCAGTTGAACGTAATTTAAAGAAACGGACATTTATATAAGATTTCTACAAGATTTCGATCGTATCGATCGGTGAAATAATTTAAAAGTGGACGAAAAAACATTAGTTGCGATACTTTAAGAAAAGCCGGGTCGACGATCGAGACGCGTGTGAAAATTATATAAAATTCCAAGCGTAAGAAGAGCGACGATCCTGAAACGATATAAAACAATTACGTTGTCGATGTTATTTTTTTTTTTTTTTTTTTAAACAAACGATAATTTGAGTAATTTCCTCTAAAAACTTCTCTCCGGGGAATTGTCTCTGAAGGAATTTAAATCGTTGATAATCGCCGAATAAGTGACGTTATCTTGGAAATAATATTCTCCCGATACATACGTACCTTGTTAGAGTCGAACATCGAAATTTCTTCGATCGATGCTTTTTACGAAAAAGTCGTTGAGAGATTGAATACTCGAAAGAATGAGAGAGAGTTGCTGGTTAAGAAGGGAATCTTCGTATTAGTGATGAGTTCTTTAAAGAGATCGACAAACCAATCGACGAGGGAGGGTGCAACAGGCAGGAGACACGCGCTAACCGGAAGTAGCTCGAAGAGTATGAGAAACGTTCTCCACGCGACCACCGCCGCGCCTGGTTCACCGCTTCGACACAGATCCAAATACGAATTGAGGAGCATCAGTTTGGAGGGCACCAAGGTTTTACCATGGACTGCACGGTGAGTGGAAATATTATATTTTTTGTTTGTTTGTTCGTTTAAGTTGACGCCAGTGTTAGAATTTCAATTTAGACGTTCACAGTGAAAACTTCTTGCGCAAGAATTTAACGCAAATTTAGCTCAAATCCTAGCTTATAGATTCGACTGTTAAAATTTGTCCATAGTTCGACGATTTCACAAACAAGCTTGTATCGCATTGTAAAATTGGAATTTTATTTCGAATAATTCCCTCTTTACGTCTAATCCGCGTCTTCAAGTCAATCCATACGAGACAACTATACCTTGAATCGCACTCTATCTTTACGTTATAATCTATATCGTAGAAACAGCGTATACGTATATGTAAGTATCGTATGTAAACTCGTAAGGGGCAATAAGAGAAAATACGCGTTGCATAAATTTTTCCCCATACAGAACCATATACGAAGCAGAAACTTTTGCGATATAGGCAAAGGAGTGAGTTACCTGGTAATATAAACGGAATATATAATCAAATACGACAAAATTGACTATATCGTACGGGCTATCACTAGGACTTTCCTCTTTCTCTAGGCAGAGAACTCTCCAACTTTTCTACGTTCTTTCCTTTTCGTACTGTCGTCCAACTTTTTCCGTAACCGTCCTCGCCTGGCATCTCCTTTCCACTTTCCAGCCAACCTTTTCCCTCCTCGTCGTCCCTCTTACACTCGCTCAGGCTTTTCGAATCAACTTTTCAAAAAATATACTCTTCTTATTCGTATCGCGTGTCCTATTAAGTGGACGATATTTCGCAGCACGATATTACGACATTCTTCAACCGTTGACATACATATCTCTGTGTGCAGCAAAGCAGAGTAACGTCATCGCAATCCTCCATCGATACAACGTCCCCTCGATCACGATAAAAAACATGCTCTCGCCGTTACCGCGTACACGATATCGACTCCTAGGTCGAATCGAATCCTAAAACCGCCAATCCCAAATAAAAGCCAGCTTTATGCTTTTTTATTTCAACATGAAATCGAGTGTTTCTGCTGACCTATCTACCGTCTGTATGTATATCGATCTCTTAGTGGTCCGATAAACCGGGTGTCGTTCAGTTTGCGATCGAACGAG
This sequence comes from Bombus sibiricus, assembly GCA_014737505.1. Classification (NCBI taxonomy): domain Eukaryota; kingdom Metazoa; phylum Arthropoda; class Insecta; order Hymenoptera; family Apidae; genus Bombus; species Bombus sibiricus. The sequence continues at coordinate 72,334 of JACXIM010000107.1, forward strand.
CGTGCACTAACAATAAGGCTTCGTTGGTCGTCGCCGTTAGCCACCGCGATGACGACGTATCGGATTTTGTCGCTCGCCTCTTTATAATTAACTCTTTTGCTATCGGGCCGACCGAGGTGTCCCGACCGGCACGGCGGTACTCTTTTATACCGCGTAGATCAATTTCGATCACGCTCGACCAAGTGGAAGTCGACCGCATGGACCGCGCGCGAGAGGGAGGGAGGGAAGGAGAGAGAGAGAGAGAGAGAGAGAGAGAAAGAGAGAGAGAGAGAGAAAGAGAGAGGGTGACAAGGGGGAGAAAGAAGAAGAGGGATATTAAAGTTGTTAAAGCGGTTGTTAAAGAGACAGGGAGACAAGAAGAGAACGACAATGCGCATCAATAGATACCTGTGTGTATCGAGGATACGTACATCCCCGTTGAAAGGAAACGAACCTTATCACAAGAAAATTACAGCACCGTTCTATATAAACTTTGCATTTGGAAATTTAAATATTTATTTGGTGTTTGCAACATCTAACAAATTACAGTAAATTACAGTAAATTACAGTAGGACCTCGAAAAGCAAGCTCTTCTTTTAACTAACTTTTCTGCTTCTATTAGTTTCTATACTATACCCTGTACTGTGTACGCGTGGCTGATATGGACAGATATATATATATATACTACCAAGTACCAAAAGTACTTATTATTAGTTACACTTTTAAATTATGGCTGAATCATATTTCATTAACGTAATATACCATAGATGCGTCGATCGGAACCTATTCGGTTGCCTAACCTAGTCAAGGTCGCAGCCAATTAGCTCATATTACTTTCCATATAATTAATAATTATACCAGTTATACAGTTCATTGCTTTGTTGTATAGCGATGCAATTAGTAATTATATATCAAATAATACTGATTGTCCGGGTCTCACCGCGAGGAGGTGCTGCGTCTACCCTCCTTTCACGCAAAAAAAATAACTTTACGTTATTAATTTCATAAATCACAACAAAATTTTAATATTGCAAAAGACGTAGCATTAATTGAAAAAAGACTAAGACTCGATGAAATGGAATAATCGACTCTAAATGTATTACCAGGATAGAAATAATCTCAGGCGATCTCTTCGTCAAAGCACTTTTTCGAAAATGCAGAAGCAGCGTTCAATATTATCGTTTTGATTAAAAAACCTGCCTGCCGCGAAGTTTTTTCTTGCACGTTAAAACTTCACATATTCTTGTGCGAAAAAAAAAAATGAATTTTAATTCATATTTCGAACTCTATCTGAAATCAAATAAACGAACGCGACTTAATATAGTCGCGAAAAGAGAAAATTTAATTGAAGATTATTCATTGCATCGTATATTGCATGTATCGCCATCATCGTTCAGCTACAATTGCATCTTTCGAAACAACGAAATCGGGGGGCATCCGGTTTCTCCGCTACAAGATGCTAAAACGAGATCGCTTCGATGCCTCTTATTTATACTGAAATTCATTGCTTAAGATCAAATACATTTATGTGACACAGGTATATTCGTGCCGATATTTGCCTATTTATACCGAATATTAATATACATATTTATAAGTAACGCGGGTATAGTCTCAAATTTACATGTTTCAACTAACTATTAAAAAACTAATTATTATAATGGCGATGTGCAAGAACACCTATCCTGAACTAATGAACAAAGATTTGAAAAAAATGTTACTAAACTATGCTCGCGAAAAATTCTACGTAATACAACCAGTCACCATTGAGTGACCGGAGCAACAGAAATGCATGCGACTCACCGTTAGAAGCAGAGGAACAGAAGCGTTACGTCATCGATGCCGCGCTATCCCAGCGAATGTCATCAGGAAGACTAACATCAGACAGGAACCGTTGAAAATCCAATGATGGAAATAGAGGTTGTGAAAAATCTGTTACGGAACGAAACACGATGAACGATTGCTGATTATTTGGAAAGCTGGAGATAATGAAGAATGCAAGTTTATTGAATTTGTAACTTTGGTAATAATAAAGATTGAAATTCTAATAAACTTCGATAAGTACAAAAACTGAAACTCTGATATGAAAGTTTAAAATCTAGAAATGAAGAATCTAATAATTCCTGAAATATGTTAGTTATTTGTTTTACAATTCGATATTAAGACTTTAACTAACACTCTTTTTATTTTAATAGAAGGATAACCTGAGAAGATCGTAACCTTCCAAATTTTTAATCAAATTGTATTTCTTAATTAATAGTGTTCAAAGAAAAATATACAAAATATACAGAATAGACATAATTGAAGTACGGATATGTAAAGATACTTACGTTCTTGGCTTCTCAGCCACTGTTAGAACATTCCCAAAGAAGGCGGAGAAGTTGAAGCTGTGATACGTCTACAGCAAAACATAAGATATCGTTAATATCGTTAATATCGTTAATACATAATGTTACGTCCGGTGACTCTGTACACAAACCAGGCCTCACTCTGCGGGAAAGATGGCAGCCAGATGTCTACACATCCTTACTTTACTTACATCCGTACCCTCAATTGTCTTCAGGGCCCATCATAAATCTTGGCATTTTCATAGTTCTTTTATTTCAATTGTTCCTTAAATTTATTGTCTACTACGGAAAGATACGGGAAAGTTGGTTTTTCTCACGTTCGGTATCTCCTGCTAGCAGCTTTCTATCGGGGGCGGTTAGAACATTTCCTTGCCCACCAACCTTTTTCTCATCCAATCGGAAGCAATGACTATTGCCCTCACTTTCCTAGTCAAAACTGTCACCAACAAATCCGATGGTCCCGTGCGCTAGACACACCCATCGCTAGCTTTCCTCCGCCATAGCATCGTCACCGAACTTCACTGATTTTCCATCTTTAGAACAGTCAACATCTCTTGACCGGGTTTCCACCCTTAGATCAGTCACCTACTTAACTTATCTACACGCGCCAGCGTAACTATCTTCTCTACAAAATTGCTGGAATAAAGTACGAATTGTAAACCGTTGTCTCAGTGTCATACTTAATTTAACCACCTCTATTATCCTAACCGAAATAGGGGATCGATCATTTCGTGGCGTCGATTGTCTAATCGTAACGGGAATTTACGACTCCCGTTGACGCGTTTCCTCGCGATCGCGTCTCTCCGCGAGTGGTCGAAACACACAGTAACAAACTTGGAACATTGGCAATAATAAAGACCGAAATTCTAATAAACTCTAATAAGTAGTGTAAACTGAAACTCTAATATAAAAGTTTGAAATCAAAAAATTGAGAATTCAGTGATTTTTCATGCGTATCAGACAGTTTTATTGCAATTGAACGTTAACACCTTAACACTTGATTTCGATAAAAAAAAAAAAAAATTATAGCTTTTCAAATTATCCATCATTTTTATTTTGTAATTAACAATAATTCAAACAAAATACAAAAAGGTGAACAAATTGAAGTACGATGTATTAAACTACTTACATTTTTCAGCTCCTAAAGAGGCTTTATCCTCTTGAAAGATGCACCGGCTCTAATACCGAAAACGAATGTTCAAAAAAACAAAAAAATATATATATATATGTATATATATGAAAAGAAAAATAAAAGACTAGGTTACCGCGATCGCATAAATTATAATCGGCGAACAAGAACTCTAATATCGTGTACAAATTTGTTTGATAAAATTGTATTACTTTCGCGTGTGATTATTCGATTGAATGCAATGAAAAATATCGTGATTTGAAAATATTGGAAAATACTTTTGCGCAGCAAACACTGACTCTACAAACCGCGTTATATAAAACTGTTTATGGAAAATAAAACTGTTTAAGGGCGGGGAGAGGTTAGAAAAGTAGCGAAATGTCGTTTCGATATTTTTCTTTTTTCCCCTATCGTACGTTTATTTAGAAGATATTGCTATTCTTTTCACATTTAAAGAATTATTATTAATAAGAAATTGGAACAAGTATGAAAAACATTAGTTAAAAATTATAGGAAATTTCTCGATATCGAACAAATGCTTACGAATACCGTGAATGCAATGCAATCATTTGCAAGGATCATACCGTGAATGTTCGTTATTAGAACGCGAAACATACACTCCATTAACACACAACAGTCGCGTGTTATAAATATTCGAAAATATTTGCAAGAATTCAAAAGTTCACAATTAAAAGAATTAAAATTAAAGAATGCTAGAGAAACGCGCGCCAAGCCTTACTTTGAAGTATTTGAGTCTATTTGCGCGCCATCTCTATGAAAAAAATATAAGTTAAAAAGTTGCAATATATGACGGAAACTATAAGCAAATTCACGTAATATAGAAAAATAATTTGAATTCGATATACCAATACCTAGTATGTTACAATACCTATCGAGATAGTTTAAGCTATTATTATTAAGATTTCTATGTTTCAATCTGTCTGCACGAAGCTATCGTTAAATTGTCAAGAATTCTACATTATGAATTACATTGAGACAATAAAATAATTTGTTACAAGTTCGTTTGAAATAAGAGAATGATTTCATATATTTGGATGAATAAATGTGATTTGTTTAATCGTATTTACTTTCCCAATTAATTTAGTATCCCAAATAATTACGAAATTTCTATTATGTATATTCGTATTATGAAATATGTATCAAGTATATTTTAAAATGAACATAAATTGTATATCAAATGTTACCCATGCTCGAATAGAAAGGCAATAGAACTGTTCATACACAGCTGCCTTAGATAATAATAAATTAAACGTTACCAGATTTCCATGAAAATTCATCAGACTGATGGTTGATCGTCGTTGCGTCCATATATTAATATTCCTGTTACTTCTATATTATCCCTGCCATCGATCAATGACCTGCACAAAAACAAACTAGAAATGTATAAAATAATTACACGAAAACACGATCAAACTCAAATTTTATTACGAAAGCTTACGATAGAGGCTACCGGTAACAGTATCATTTTGTAAATAGACGATTAAAGAAAGATTCAAACAAAAAATTTCACAAAACCATCTAATTTCATTATCTTAATGTTCGATAAATCGTTAAATAAATGTGGATTAATTAAACGATATTAATAACGAGATATAAACGATAGTAAAAAATATAGTAATGACAGTAATGAAGAAGTGAACGCCACTAATAGGTTAGAATAGGTTACAAACCTGACGCAACGTGATCCGCGTTATCGATACAAAATAAAACGACTGAATGGACTCCTCGCACCTCAGTTTCGCTGAGCAGCTTCCAAAGTGGCGTGGTAGGGGGGGAGGGGGGGAGGGTGACGGTGATACAAGCAGATACGGAAAGTCAAACGATCTACACAAAGGAAGAAAGGGACGTATACTCCTTACATTATAAACATTCATCTTCCACGCAGCCCTTACACGAATCTTTCCAAATTTCAAACAAAGGATACATCGCGCAATATCTATATCTCACACAACAATTAGATCGATCTTTATAAACATCGTACGATAATTCGTAGCCCCACTGGTTAGGTATTCGGCATCAAAGACACATTTGTCTAACCTGGAACGAGAGAAAGAAAATGAAGCTACTGACACTGTATATAGAATTTCGTGTCTTGCGAAAGGAACATACGAGTCGTTGTATTAAACTTCTTAACATTCTATTTTCGCGACACTAAACTTTTGAAAATAACGAAAAAAGTAGGGAGGAGCCAAAGAGAAACTGCAATCAATCGGAAAACCAAATAAATATCACGGCACCAACGAACGAGTTCGCGATCTTTCGAAAGAATCAATGGATCCACCTACGGCGACGCCGTGTTTCGGAAGAAAAAGAGAATAGAGTTTTAATTTTCCTTGCAAGATGGATAAGTATCATTGTACGGAATGGGCTCACAATGCACTTAACATAGGTATCTATCTTACGATTAATTAAGGCTAAAACGCACGCATTCTACGGCGTCCCACGGCGTATGTATTGAAATTTATCAATTAGAATAGGTACAGTATGTGGTTCCACATAATCATACATGAACATTGAACTTATCATCGAAGAAACGAAACCATGCGACTTACCAATCGTAGCGCGCATCAATGGATAATGAGAACTGGCTGCCTTTGATCTAAATTGCACTTGCTCCCTTGATTCCATGAATACATTTCATGGATAAATTATTATAAACGAATAGAGTAATTATTATAAATTATTAGCTTAACCGCAGAGTGAATGTTAAGAGTTGTACGTATCTGTATCGCGGGAATTGTTTTACCAAATGGCCGTCATTGAACGCTTGAATCGATTGATTAGGACGGAGTATTTAACGCCACCCTTCGGTGCGAACAATAACTGTGTACACCGAAGGTAAAGAATATGAACTAAACCACCGAGCTTACTCAATGAATAAACTAAGCTATTGTTAATAATTTTTCTTGGTACTTTTTCATCATTTATCTAAAGTAGTAGGTAATAATAATATACATAGTATCTGATTATTAACATATACGTATTGTTATTGGCAACGAAAATGTTTAACAAAATGGCAACTTGCAAATCAAATATGTAAATACATATATCCAATATTTTTATATTCCAGATTAAACAAATTATACCCTGAAGCGCAATCTTGTTTCGATCTTATCTCCAATTATTCTCCGATATTAATTGGTTGATTAATACATAGGACTATATTCGCAAAAACAACACCATAATACTGCTACTGCAGTAACAAGTACAGTACTAATTAACTAGAGTAAGCAAAAAAAAAAAAAAAAAAAAAAAAAAAAAAAAAAAAAAAAAAAAAAAAAAAAAAAAAGAAAGAAATGAAAAATATAGCCAGAAGAAAATATAAACTGCGATATACTCTTAATAAAGACGATTCAGCTGTATATCGTTTCGAAATTAAAATGTATGTAAAACATTATTCGTTATTATAATTCATTCGAAGCAGTCGACTGAAGTGGAAAATTGTTCGAAAGTAATTTATTTGATCTTATAACTTAAAGTTAGTTTGTTTCTATGTTATTTTCAATATAAACATAATAAAACAATTAAAATATCGGTTCTAAGCTCGTTCGGCTTATTGGGCTTATTAATAATATAATAAGCAATATCGAATATTTACATCGTATATTTTATCGAATATAATTAAAAAGATGGAATCTGTATAGAAAATTATCTCATCCAATAATTTGTATACTTTGGATAATATCGATATTTTTGCATATTATATACGTTCTATGTATCGCTTCACTTTTAAATCTGTCGTAAATACAGAAAAATCTCACGCTAAAATGCCTTAAGAATTATATTATACAATTGACAAAGTAAATAGATGTTTTTTAAAAATGTTATTTCCACGGTAATGGCGATTGGCGATTCATTCATGTATGTATTTCAGTGATTTGGCAGAAATTGTTTCTCCAACTAAACATAGAAAACAACAGACTGCACGTTTAAAATGACTTTTCTGTAGTTGTATCGTACTCGATTCTATAATTTGAGAATATTTCATTCGAAAGGATCGTATAAAGATTTTGCGAACGGACTACTCACCGCCACAATTCGAAACTTGCACGATCGAAATCTTTAAGATGGAGAATCCGTAAAGAACGTACCGCAATATTTCTCCATATTTTTCGATAACATAAGACGTCTACTAATTGCAAAGTATTTTGCTCGGAAAAATACAATATAACTAATAATACAATATTGCTGTATAATACAGTTTAATAATATAACTATATATAATACAATTTTACAGCACATAGTACGATATACAGAATATTCTTGTTACAGTATAGTGGCAGTAATAGTAGTAGCGGTATAATTTCTACGCAACTTTGTTATCCAATCTATACGTAATGCTGGAAAAATGTCCAAAGCGCAGAATTCGAGGAGGATAAAAAGTTTGGCCGATATAAAGCGCGAGGGAGTGAGCGCGTTGCGGTGCGGCGTCGACGCGTCGCCGCGCCGTCACGTAGGTCGGTTGGTAAGGTAAAAAGAGACAGGCGTATGCATAGCGAGAGCATGCACATACAGGTCGCGAACAGGAAAGGAACGAAGCCGCCGCGGTAAGACAGAAAGCGTACGAGATAGATCTCGCGAGAGAGGGGCGGAGGGCGTCAGAGGAGGGTCGCGAAAGAGAGCCAATGAGCTCGACGACGCGGCGCCAGTCGTCGAGTCGCCGTGTTAGTAAGAGTGCTTGCTCTCTGATCGTGACTCGCTGCGTCCTCGTTCGGAAAGGGTCGTGTCCTGCCTCTGTCAGTAGGGGTTGGAGACCCGTGGCAAATTCTTCGATTTTTCATCCATCTGATACTCGATCGATTCGTCACAATTTATCGATATCGTGCTTACCGACGCTGTAACGTCACTGCTACCGTGCGTTATCGTTTCACTCGCGTTTTCTATCGCGCCCTTTCGGTTTTCTTTTTCCCATCGATACGATACGTAGGCTGAATCGACGGCGGCCGAGATCCAGGTCGCCCGGACACGAACTCGACGACAGTGGCTATGTGCAGCTATTACGCTCGAACGAATCGTTGATCGTCGATGATCGACTGTGAGAATCATCGATAATGAAACTGTTTGGTGGCTATGTGACGGGAATGAGGCCGTAAGAAAGGGCAACGGCTATGATAATCGGTAGCACGCGTCTCGGTTTTCTATTGGAACATAATCTGAGATCGATTCGTTTTAGAGTCGTTCGACGATCAAATAATGGTGACGGTGGTCGTAATGGGACGAAAAGGGCATCGTAAGATAGGTAACGAAAACGATTGTCCGAAGATCTTGGCACTTTTCGGAGTGTGAACGAAACTACATAGAACGTTACGAAATTCGTAAATGAAAGATTTCAATTTTTGTGTATTTAACCAACGAGTATATGCCCGTTTGATACTTTGAAGTTTTTTTTTTTTTTTTACGAGAAAAGAGAGAAAAAACGGAGGGATCGACACTTTAAATGGGATTTGTTGTTGTAAGACGATCGATATTTTTGCGAATTATACGGTGTCATTTGAAATAGTTGGGAAATTAATAACGAAAAGTGAAAATTATTCCATGTTGCACCGTTTCACGCTCGATATCGTGTACAAGTGATATCGTTCCTTAAAACGTTTTATACGGAAAACTAAACACGCGTACGTCTCTATCGTCGACAATGATCGATAAATAAAATTAATTGAATTAAAAATGAAATTTTTTACAGTCAAGCGAACGCTCGATCCTGTGTTGAGAAAAATCGAAGGGCTAAGGAAGTCGAAAGGAAATTGCATAAATACTATAACAGTGTAATAATATTTCTAGCAGAAATTATATTAACCGATTCAGCATCGAATATAATAGCATAATAATACATATTTTTTTTTATCTCTCTCTTACTTTCCCATATCGAATAACCGGACGCATTTTTCTTTTTTTTTTCTCTTTTTTTTTCTTTTTTTTTTCGAGGAGGGCGCTTATAATCTGGGCGCGATAACCGAGCTTCAACGTGCCAAAGCTGAATGAGAGGGAGAGAGAGAGAGAGGACGAGAAATCTGGTTATTAAAATCAACCTATCAACTGCCGCTTCGTTCAACGTCAAAGATCTGGTTAAGCAAAAAGAGAGAGGAAAGCAAAGGCAAAGGGACTCGGTCAGTGTCGTCGGTACTCTTTTCCATTATGTAGCCACGATCTTCAAAAGGGTTAGAGACCTGCGGAACAGGGAAACTCGGTCAATGATATCGATGTCCGCGCGCGTCCGACAGCCGGCATCTTTGAAAAAGGTGGTTTATCGATGGTAATAAATCACGCAACTTGGCACCAATGCTATCAACCCCGAAGCTTTCAACGGATAACTAGGGATGGTATCAAGTTCGTTATATACTTAGAGATCTCTGTTTAAGGCTGTAGTTTAGACTGTTATCCAGATTTCTTGTTACATTAATTGTTACTTTGCCACTTTTGTTAGGAATTCTCGCATCTTTCGCCCTCGAATGATTTTCGAGCTACGTATATAGAAAATTCAGCATCTGCGTATAAATCGGAATGAAATGTAAAACGCGATGCTCAATTTGCAGCGTTCGAACTCCATGCATATATGTACCTACGCTTCGTTTTTGGAAACTAAATGTCTCGCCGTTGTATGAAAATGCATACGACTAAACGGGCAAAGATACGAAACTTTATATATTCGAGCGTAATTAAATAGTAATAATAGTAAATGCTGCAATAAATAGAAGGACGTACAAATACTTTTCGTAGCCGTTGCAACAGTTGATGGCTACGGTTAAGCTGGCCAAGTATTGGAATTCGTTGTAGCTTTTAATAAGGATGAACCGAGAAATTATTATAATTATTATAATTATGCGAACGGAATACTGGCCGTGGTGAGGTGTTGACAGAGTTTCAAGTCCGTTCGAACAGAATTCTGATTCTCTTTCTGGAAATACGGATTCGTGGCGAGAATTCGAATCTGTTTATCGGTCGACGTTCTCTTTCTTTCTAATTAAATAATCAAATTTCGGAAACGATCCTCGAACCGAATCGATTCGACATCTCTGAACAATGTATGTCGATTATCCCTTTGCAGTCTGCTCGATATTTTGCACATTCTTGCAACAAGTATTTACATTCTACGACATCGATACGAAGATAATATCTCGACTCGCTGGTCGCGTGCATTTTTCGAACGGTTTCTTATTTAAAGCTATTTATGCCTGGAAAATTTGAACGAGCAACGAGCTTTGAACGCTTTATTTTTGTATAAAAGTTGGGGAGAACGGTTGATCCTGCGCAGAACGATTTTAGTAAATTAGACGAAGTAAAGAACATTCGAAGAATTCCATTCTAGGGCAAGTTAGAGGCGAAATTAACAAACTGTTCGAAGTTTGGCGTCGGCACAGTTACAGAAACGTTCTTTTTCCTTCGCAAATGGAAAATCTACGATCTTCTTTGCGTAAATCGTTAAGTAATCGTAATCGGCCGTTAAGTTGGCGCGTGACTGTAACAGGAAGGGCGGTATTGTTCGTCGTTGAACGTAGTAATCGTTTATAGCGTATCTAACACAGCGATCGATTTGAAACAGGCAAAGAACGTTATAGAGCGGGGAAGCTACGGTATCGACGTATTATCGGAAGGTTGCAGTGTGCAAAGTTTTCGTCGACCGAACGATACATCTTGCTCGCCGTGCTTTACCACTCTACGACGTGCTTTCTACGATTTTCTGTCGTTGCTGTGGCTTTGGTAGGAAGATGACGCTGTACGCGTTAATATCTGGCGTCTAACAAGACGGAATTTTTTTACCGGATCGGATTAGAGGTGAAAATTTCGAGTAAAAGAAAGGTGCTGTTGAATCATTTTTCCATCGTAGTCGCTGTCTCGGCTGTTTCGAGCAATTACGAGATCGTTGAAACGGATCCGAAGCGGAAACTGTGCATCGGTAAAGATGGCGGGAAAACTATTTAAAGGGGGAAATTAAAGAGGAAAGAGAAGAGAGTGGAAAGATGTTGTGCTTGGACATAAAGCTGGTGTCTCGTTTGCGAGGAGTCTCGTTGACGAGTGGCTCGTCGACGAACGTGTCGGCAGTCTCGTTGTCGGTGAGCTCGACCTCATCGACGACCGTCGGCATAGAGAAGAAGAATTTTTCAAGCAAGCGAAGCAAAGGGGGAAGGGAGAGTTGCGCTGGAGATGGGAATTCGATGACGGAAAGCGACAGCGACGAGGAGACGTTGCCTGCTTCTCGGACGATCCAGAGGAACAGGTCGAGATCGGTTTGCGTGCCTGCCTTGTCGTCTGCTGCTCGTTGCGCACATCTTCACCGACGATCCAGCCATCATGCGTACGTTTCTTTAAAACACAGTCTATTATCGTTGCGTCGGAAAACGACTGAGCTGTATGTGACTTTGCGATACGATATAGCAGGTATAACGCGTGTCGTATAGTAACGCGCGCTATTTTATATATTCGATATATTCGATATATTCGATATATCCGGTTTGCCGGTACGAAGCGTTGCTAAGTAATCCGTTCGACGAAAACACGTATCGAAAATATCATTTTGCTGGGAAGCGTTTTTTCGTGGAACAACGGGAGGATGGAATATGTGCTGGAAGAACGATTCGAAAGAGGAAAAACGCGAGGCGAAAATCGATCGTACGTTCAATGCGAATAAATTCTCGTTGGAAACTTCCTTCGCTGCTCTGCCAACCGTTTATCGTCGCTTACGATTCTACGCTCCGTGTGCGCATCGCTATTGCATCGAATGAGACGGCGAAGCGTGGATCGCGCCATCCACTCGCTCGTATCGCTATACGAGTATGAACGTAATTCGCGCTGTGTCGAAGGGCATTGCTAGAATTGACGTATACATATATATATATATATATATATATATATATATATATATATATATATATATATATATATATATATATATATGTATATATGTATACCTTATCGTACGCTATGGCTAAGATCGTACAGAGAGTTTCGCCTAAAACACCTGAAATACCCGCGAAAAGATACGAGGACAAAAGGCAAAAGGCTGAAAAATTGTCCACTCCGGATACTATAGTTTATCCTTTGAATTTTCCACGGACCTTGCTTTACGCGTGTTCGACGATCCGAACGCGTACAATTCTTCCACTTACTGCGCAATAGCTAGCTCTAATAATTCTGGCTGCTTGGCGTTGAGAAAAGATGAAGTTTATCCAATTTCGGTTTTCTCCGAGTTACGTGTTACCATATTTTTAATCGTTTGTTTTCTTAGAAATACGTCAACGACGATCGTGCCGACGCGTAAATGCAACAATGTCGGATACGCAAAATTCGACGGATGTATTCGATAGAGCAGTGTTCAGGGACTGGCTGTAGTTTGCTACCGGTTCGACGATCGCCAACCGGCGTTATACGCTTTGGTAATCGATGAACCTTGCTATGGAAATTCGAATGGAACGTTTCTTTGAATTCGACTAAAAACGAGAGAAACGAGAAACTGTTATTCGATGGTTCGGATATCGTGGAAAGTTTTAACGAGCACCGGCAATTCGTATAGCAGAATTATTTGGATAACTCGGGTGAAAAATAATTGCGACCGAGTGTCTGCTGTAAAGAAAGAATTTCATCGGGAAACGTGTACGTTTGTTAGGGGCCTCGTTAACCCAGATTTTTCGCTGGGGAAGAAGCGATAAACATGGGCAGGAAGCTAGGCAAAAGAGACCGCAACCGTTTCTTCGTTTCGTCGTGGCCGCGTACAACTTTAAACGTGTATGATATTTTCAGATGCAGCACGGATGCCATTTCCAGGCGGGGTGTCCTCTCCAGGCGATATTACGGCAGCGTGGAAATGGTGAGGTTGAGAAGCAGCGTGGTGGTCATTTGTCGCCATGCAGAAATGTAATTTGTCTATGGAGAGTGGGGAGATTGAAAATTGAAAATTAATTTAATATAGATGTGCGCGCCGAGAGAAAGAAAGACCGTAGAGGGAAATCGCAATTGTCTAATCTAAAATCCCGTTCGATAAAATTCGAATAAACGCGTAAACTACTCTGATAATCTTATCCACACTACCTATACATATATTTGGCTTTGGCAAATTTCGCCAAAACGATCGTGCCGATAACGTCTCGTTATGTTGTAACGTATAATACGTTTTTAAAATAGTTTTTCGTGCACTCGTTGCGAAAGGAAGAAAGACGCGCGCGACGATAGCGCTGGGAAAGGGGACGGTCTATCTGTTTCTCGTCTTCTTTTGCTTTTTCTGTGCGTCGTCGGAGGAGATTCGCACGGTCGCTAACGTTAGTCTCTCGATATGGTGCGTTTCAGCTGCCACAAATGGAGCAAGACGGGTCCGACAATGGAAGAAGATTTCGAGTGGAGAACGGTGATTCCCCGGGCGAGAAAGAAGAAGTAAGAAACCAGTAATTATACGACTACTGTTTGCTTTCAACTCGTTCTCTCAACTTGATAAAATTCCTTCTTCTTTCGTTACGGCGGTATATTAGTTTCAACGATGTACAAAATATTTGTTAACACGCCGGAAATATTCGAAAGAAAGAACGTGGAAAGTCGTAAATATCCATTTTTTTTATCGAGAAACGAGTACCATCCACCTACGTACACCATGGACCGTACATACGACCGATCGTCGTGGCGCTTTTCAACCAACCATATATAAATTATCGTCAATAAATTGAGATAAGATTCGTGGCAGCATCAGTTTCGCAGATAATTCGATAAAACGATGCTGGAATGCATTTACTTTGGTTATTTGTCGACTATGCGCGACAAAGGTGTTCGTCGCTGTAACTGACCATGTAAAAGGATGAAAGAAATATTTCCAGTAAATATCACCGACTTGAAAGATGAATATCGCAAATTACAGAAAATTAGCAGGTTACTTCGCGGAAGATCGGCGGATAGAGCCGACGACTATATAAGACTGAAACTCGTTCCAACAACTAGAGGATCGAAGGAAAATTTATCGCATCGATGATAGTTTTTGTAAACGTATATAAGTGTAAAGTGAAACGATCAAATTTATACTTCGATAGCTTAAATACCGCTATAAAATAAAGGGCTCAGTTATTACACAGTGCTGACTAGTATGTTGCCGTAACGCGTATATGTATATATACCGTTCTACCGTTCAATCCCTATGGTTTCTAGAAGGCGCTTACCGAAACATCGTTCGGTATTTATTAGCGATCCTAATTCGTTCGATGCAATTTTTTTAAAAGAATCATTCTCCCTGTTTTATACAGCGTGTATAGTTAGATAATTAATTAGTGACGTAGAAATTGGGCATGAAATACGCAATATTCCTCCTTTCCGCTTTTCACTTGCGCCGCTTCTTTCCCCTCGTTTAACAGAAAATTTGATTACGTCCGTGGCGAAACTGATTTTGCACGTGTGCAGATGTTCGGATCACCGAGTACGCCGATATTGGAAAATCCTGAGTACCAAACGCGCTGGTACTTCAAATACTTTCTCGGAAAACGTGAGTAAAGAACATGCTGTTATGTTTAAGGATATTATACGAGCCTTTTAGAGTATCCGTGTACGTATATTAGATATATATGTATAGGATAAGAGAAACGACGGGTGAACAACCGTTTTTCAAGCAATATCTTATTCTTTTATTTTGGATTTAGCTCGATCCGTTCTCGTCCGACAGTCTTTTACCTTTATTATCGTAAAAAATTCGTTATCCGTATAATTTCTTACTTACTTACTTGCTTGCTTGCTTACTTACTTACTTACTTACTTACTTACTTACTTACTTACTTACATGTATATCGAAAATATTTGTCATTCGATGAAAAATGGGTTTACAGTGCATCAAAATTACGTTGCTGCGGACCAAGAAAGAAATCCCTTGTTTCTATCGGTCGTGACGAGCGAAGTCAGCGATCAAAGCGTGCCACATTACAGAGTTATTTTATGGAGAAAAACTGTGAGTATTCGCCTGTACCTCTACAACAACTAGTGCAACTTGTCAGATTGTTCTATTCGAAGTAAATGATGATTTAATTAAGATTAATAAAAAAATATAAACGTAAACGTAAATATCGACGAATATCGTAAATAGGACGATAGAAGTAGGTAAATTATAGAAAATAAGAAAGCCTAAATTTACCGCGGAGCTGACGGACGACCGTTTCCAACGTCGTACTTCAACGAACGACATGTTTTTCGTGTACATGGGTTCCAATGGAGACAAGAATATCTGTCGCGATACTCGCCGAATTCGTGCGAATTTCAGCTGATCGCGTTTAAAGATTATTCAGTAGACGAATGATCAACGAATTGCGGAATAAATTGACGATCCTGCTGTGAAATGTTGGACGGAAATCGAGAGTAATAAAAAGTTAGGCGTCGGTAGGCTTGCTATCGATGAATTTCTAAAAGCAGATTTCTACGTGAAAAATGCCAACGCACTTGCACGCTAGATGCATGTATATAGTTATATATAGAAAAAGTATCGGCACATAGCCTTATCTCGCAACGGAGGATACCGTTATCTACTTATCGCGTTCTCTGCGTTTCATTTTCATAAGAACGAAACGCACGAAACTCTACCGCTAAATGGTAGAAAATTGAATATTCTTGCAATTAGGTCTGATTAATTAGTAGGTAAACGGTAGAACGAACCGTGTTATCACTAAACCGTGTCGATACTGTGACTTTTTATAGCCACTTTTTCTTCGGATGTTATTACGTATTAAAAGACTATGTAAGAGAAAGCCGAGGCAAAAAAAAAAAAAAAAAAAAGAAAAAAGTTTACAGCGATCGATGAATGAAAGAGTAACAAATTTAGGGCGCACAGAAGATATCGCTGCCATACTCTGCGAACAAAACGATGACGATCAGGCAGATCTTGAGGTACGTACTTGCTTACTAGTTATTAATTGGTAATTTTCTAATTAATTGAAATAACTAATTTGTAAAATTTCAGCAATTTCTTTGGTCTTGAGAAACTCGATAAGGCTCCGCGCGAGGTTTTTTCCCCCGAAATTCAAAAGGTACAAACAGCTTTTCCATCTTTATTTATACAAAGTGCGTCGAAAAACGGCAGAAACTGTATGAAATTGTGAGAAACTGTAGGAAATCGTAAGAAGAACACGATGGAGTTGGACGTATTATGAACTTTTGCAAATTTTTGCATCGCAGGATCTGCTATTGCTGGAAGAGCAAGAAGGTTCCGTCAACTTCAAGTTTGGCGTGATATACGCGAAAAAAGGGCAAACAACCGACGACGAAATGCTATCCAATGGTGAGTCGATGAAATGTTTCAATTAAAATTTAACCAGGACGAATCGACCAACCCTTGAAACTTGGACGACTATGCAGAAGAAGGGCGGTCGCTTTCGTTTAAAAATCAAACACGTTAGCTCTTTATCGCTTCTTCCGATACGCGCGTTCCACATATTTTAACCGTTTTAACCGTTTTAACCGTTTTAACCGTTGTTTCAACCGTTTCAACCATCGCACGAAAAGTTAGCTTCTCGCAAGTCTATAGCATTGTTACGAGCAACTTTTCACCGCCTTGTGTCCGTTTCATGCCGAGTTTCAAGTATTAGAAAAAATACGATTGCACGTTGATTCGTAATTCGTCTCGATACCCGATCTAGTCGCTCGTTTTACAGAGAAGGGTAGTCCAGATTTTGACAAGTTCCTGGAAATTGTGGGCGAGAGGATAGAACTGAAGAATTGGGACAAGTATCGAGGTGGTTTAGACGTAAAAGGTACTATTCTTATTTCTGTTTCTATGGTTAGTAGGTGTAGCAGCTATCGTTCGAAAATATCGTCGACGGTAAGGTAAACGCTACTTTTTCATATTCGTTTATCGTTGAAGGAATGATTATCGTCGTTATTATATTATATTATATTATATTATATTATATTATATTATATTATTATAGCGCGTAGAGTTTCTTCTTCAAAGTGCGAACGTCCCGTGGAGGACTCGTTCTTCGTCATACCTACGTCATATGTATGCGTTTCTGTCTGAACGTTTGCAGGCGACATGACTGGCAACGAAAGTTATTATACGGTGTACGCGGGACACGAAGTGATGTACCATGTGAGTACGATGCTTCCCTATTCGAAGGACAATCCGCAACAGTTGGAGAGAAAGCGACACATCGGTAACGATATCGTCAACATCATTTACACGGATGACTCGAACGCCATAGACACTTTCAACCCAAACTGCATCAAAAGTCAATTTACCCGTAAGTCGATACGCGATTTATCGATATCTTTTCGATCTAGGCTGAGTCTCGAATA
Source organism: Bombus sibiricus (assembly GCA_014737505.1). Taxonomy (NCBI): domain Eukaryota; kingdom Metazoa; phylum Arthropoda; class Insecta; order Hymenoptera; family Apidae; genus Bombus; species Bombus sibiricus. The sequence goes on from JACXIM010000107.1 coordinate 90,052, forward strand.
TTATTTTTAATCGATCGGTAAGATAGCAGAGCAAAGAATAATGCGAGATAAAAGTATAATCTGTATCTCTATATCTGTAGCCAAGAGCTGCGATCTCTTCGGAAGCTGCGATATAACCGAATCGTGTGGAAAAATATTTCGAACGAGAGCGGATGATTGGTTTCGAGGTCGAGGGAGTTACGTTAGTCGACGTAATTGTCATTTTCACGAGCGAATGCGTAAAATTCGTACCAAGTTGTGGTACGAATCTTGATATTCCGTGTAAAAAAAGAGCGTTCCTGGTCTCAGCTCCTAAGAATCCCGTAATATAACGATAAGCTGTACGATAAGCGTATCGTAGTAAGAATACGTGTACGCGTTGTTACATAACGATATACCATAGACGATATCGTTTGGTTGGGGACGGGAGAAACCATTTTCACCGTAAATAACCTGACCGACCGGCCGGCTGCAAAGCTGCAGACCTGTTTGTCGGTTCTGCTACAACGGGTGATGCGCGGCACAAATTTGCAGCTGGTGGTCGACGAGTTCGCACCTTTGCGAACAATGTGTTGGCCCATTCTCTCAAATACACCACTTTTGCGGAGAAAATTTCTTTCTTCTAACCTGTCTTTCACCATCTTCTTCTATATTTCCCTAAGGATAAATAAGATCGTTAATTCGATGTTCACGCTATACATTCACAAATACAGACGTATTTGCCGTGGTATCGGCCGAAGAAAACGGTAAAGGATGGCGCGTGGCCATTTACTGCGACGAAAATGTTCCTCTGTTTGGTCCGAGCCTTCCATGCCCACCCGTGTTCGAGGATCCGTACACCCTGCGAGAATTTCTTCTCGTCAAGTTAATAAACGGCGAGAAAGCCACGTTCAACACGCCAACGTTCGCTCAAAAAAGGGAAAGGACCCTGGACGCTCTTCTCCGGGACATGTATCAGGAACACTCGCAGGAGAGCAAGAGCAACGTAAGTCTAATCAATGATAATATTTATATGCATCACCTCTCGCTTTTATATCCCCTTCTTTGAAAAAGTTGCTCTTACTTCCGATAGTATTATCGGCACGTGTGTATTCATTGTTATCGAGTATCGAACATCTCTGCATTTATACGTGCTTGCGGTATTACTCGTTATTAAAGCTTTATTCGTTATTATTAATAAAATACGGTTTTGCTGTTATACGGAAGATGTACGAGTACTTGAAAACCCTATTTGTTCAAGTAATACGTTGAAAACCATATCCTTTTCATTCGTTCGTTACCATCTATAATTTTCTTCGTGTTGAAAATTTGTCGGACGACTTGTAACTAGAAACCAGTTGGCAATCCCAGTTAGAAATCCCAGTTAGCATGTAAGAAATACTAGAATAAGTTCGATAAAATGCTGAAAAATTCGGTCAAGCTGCTTTTAATTATCACGACGCTTGCAATTTACTATTATCTATTTATCTATTTATCTATTTATCTATTTATCTATTTATCACGAGTATTTATTACGAATTCATTCGTCTACACGGATAAAACTACTCGAAACATTTATTTATATCGAATATTTATACAAGCTTTGACATGTTTTCTTGTACGTAGAGGTTATTCGACCAAAGCTATCGCACGATAACGAGTATGTAAAAGATGATACAACGTGCATTCTGGCTTCGAGCGTCTCTTTTTAATAGCGCGTTGGCCTTTTTTTCTGTTGCGACATTTCGTCGACAACGTCTCGAACAACGCGCTATCGGAGAACGCGATCGAAGCTCGGACAAGCGATAAAATCATCGTGAAAATGGTAAATTCCCATTTTTCTCCGCTTTTGCACGAATTTCCGAACCGCCTGCGTCGTCTAGCAAGCTACGAAAACTGTGTACCGTATGTATTAGATGTTGGCACACCCTCCCCGTAGAAAGGAAAATCGATGGAATTTTCGCAGAGTATGTTAAACCGACGAGCATTGTCGGATGTCGTGGAGGCTCCAGGTCGACGTCGCGAGGAGACCCGTGCTGTGGAGATGGTGCGCGTCGGACAGGCCCTGAAACTCGAAGCGATCGTCAGAGGTTTGGCGCCAACTTCCTTGGCCACTGCTGGCCCTTTGAAGCCTAGACCGTGGGAGCCAAGGTGTATCTATCCGGATTTCCCGCACGAAGTCGTATGCGGGGACGTTTGGCTGGATAACAAGCTGATCTTGGCTACCGAGAATGGAACTTTTCTGATCGAAGGTGAGACGCAGCTTTCAAAGCCTTATTTTCTTCGCTTGGCGTTCTCTCCTTTTACCTATTATTACCTAATATTACCTAATATTACCTAATATTACCTAATATTCACGGAATATTTTCGAAAATACGTCTTCTCTTACAAATTGTACGAAACTGTATAATTAGAAAATTTATTTATTTATTGATTTATTTATTAACTGAAAATCTCGTTAGCATAAAGGAAAGAAAGAAAGAAAGAAAGAAGATGGCGCGTGTATGAAATAACAATATATATGAAATATATATGAAATAATAAAGAGAGTGGGTCGAGGGCAGAGAAAACCGAAGCTAACCCCTTACCGTACTTTAGCGAGTCGGACTCGTGATGAAGATTTTGGCCCAAACATGAATATCACGAGTGTGACTCGTGACCAGATACTTTTCTTTTACATATCAGATATGGCTCTGTTCAATACGTATATTATGCAGAAAACAATTGACAGTAGAAAACGAGAGACTTATGTTGATTATCGTGTAAATATAGCGGAGGCAATTTTACAAACTGTTGAATTACCGGACTGCAAAATGCGTGGGAAATCATCGGTTGAAACACCTCTTTGACTCCAAGCTCGATATTGGGCTCATTTCCCCCAAGATATAGATCCGACACCTCGGAATAAGCATCCAACAAGGACGTGCAAAGTCTGCTATAAACATAAAATTCGAAGCGAAACAAAGTGGGAATGCGCGAAATGTAAAGTGGCTTTACATCTGCCAGAATGTTTTAAGAGGTATCGTACCATGGAGGATTTGTAGAGTTTTACGTATTTCCTTTTTAGATATTCATTCAGTTTTATGATTAAATTTTATATAATTATATAATTTTATGACAAAATATAATAAATTTATAATACCTATAAAAGTAAAAGCATAAGAGTTTACTTCCTCGACAGCATTATCGCGTAAAATTGACTATACCACAGATATCGCGGGCATCTACATTTCGGTTCGTATTGCGACAGTTTACGAGCATCAGTCTGGTCTGTTCAGCGCGCGTCGATGTCTATCACTTGGGCCCGAGTTTCGTCGAACTAAATGGTACGGGAAGGGGCTAACATTGGATGGGCGTGCACGAAAGACGAATCATTGTCTCTGTCTGTCTGTTACCAACTACGAAATTACAAAATTTCGGCAAGAACCTTCCAATGCATTTTCTGTTTCAGACAGTTTATCGCACAGGCTGATCTTCGACGAGTCCGTGCAAATTAAACAGCTAGACGTGGTCGAGCAACACGGAATATTGTTATTTCGAACCGGTGACAAAGGCAAAGATAGCAACGTCTACGTTTTTCGTCTAAGAGAATTCGAGAACAGCACGACGAGTAGGTCTGCGGAAATTCCAAACGATCGCGAAGACGATCAAGAGTGCGAAGACAATGGCGACGAGGACGATGTGGACGACGACGCCGACGAAAGCGAAGAAAACGATTGTGACAATTTCACGCGAGCCACTACAAAATTTAAGCCCTTGATTCGTCGTACTCGTGTTCGTGTTCGTCCCTTGGCTGTTAGAGGACGAGCGCATATAAAGGAAAGAAGACTACCTAGAACTCGGGGCTGCCATTTATACACCGTTACTATGCCTGGTGGCTCTCATTTGCGCATGGTATGTACTGAAAAAGAGAAGAGAAAAGGAAAGGGAAAGAAACAAGAGGCGACAGACGCTTTACAAATTTTTCCCAAGAATTGTAATTATCAAGTGGAAAGTTGATTGTTTCGTACAAGCAACTTTTATATATATTTTTCGTCTTATTTCAATTTATAATTTTAACCGAACCTACGTAATACGTAACACGTAGCACGTAGCACGTACATATGTTTATAAAATAGACTATATATGGCTGTATAGCGTGGCAATACCTGGACGCTGTTTGGACAATCGATTCGAGACAACGAAAAAAGTTTTGCTGTACGAGAGGGTCAGTGACAGGGCTTATTTTTCGAGTTGCCAACAATTTACGTAATTTCTCGAGTAAAAACCTCTGTACAGATACAGTAACTAGCGTTGATCGGCCGACATGAACCAATCGTGTTTCTAACGCGTAGACAGACGCGAAGAATGATCGTTGCTTTGCGTTGCTTAAATATTTAAAGAAATTATTTTCCAATTAGCTTATACTTGGAATTCGATTCTTCTTATGTAATTTTGCTTATTTAAGAGTTGCTTGGACATGGAAGCTACATCTGCTACACGGCTCTGTATATTTATATCCGAATCGTTGATTAAAAGCTCGATAATTCACGATCTTTGTTGAAGCTTTGACTGTTCGTATAAAGATGAGTTTTTGTTTGTTTTTTAACGTAATACGCGTATTGGGATCGCAAACGCTTGAAAATGACGCGAAATCCGTCCGCGTAATATCCGTCCGTGTACAGGGAAACGTTCGAATCGCTTGCAACACCATTCGAAAATATCTGGATAGCTCGTATTGCGAGTAAGTCACGAAAGTTTAGATGCGTTTCGTGGGCGAGTGTTTTCCATTGCTTTCGTCGAAACGGCGTATCATCGACGCAAACGAACGACGTATCAACGAACGTTGGCACGTAAACTATCAACGAAACTCGGAGTTGTCGTAAAAATACTAGATTCCAGACTTCGATCGAATTCGAATCGACCGCAAATTTATCTGAAATATATTCTATTAGGATTATCAAGATTATCAGATCGCGTCGTTAAACATAGTATAGTATAGTATAGATAGGTGCGTGTACGATGTATCAATGGCGATGGCATCGAGACCAGAAAGCATCCTGTTATTGCCGATCTTACCGGTTTTCGCCGATCTACCGGACCAAGTAAAAAGCGATATATACGCGCAGTAAATTTATCTAATCTTCCACTTGTCTAATAATTATTCGATAATCATACGATAGTTATATATATATATATATATATATATATATATATATATATATATTTTTGTTAGTGGTATTTCAAGTAAATTATAAATATAGGAATCGATGGATGACGATAATATTAGAAATTTAGATTACCTTCGTAATTCGGATATCGTTTCTTATTTTATTTAGTGCGTAGCGGTCGGCCGACGTTTGATAGTTTTCCAATGGAAACATAGCGCCGCGTGGACCGCATGGTGTTCCGCTACAGATACAGACACCGTGGAAGGATTTTTGCATTTGAAGGAGTTGAATGCCAGCGAATCTCCGACGTTAGTAACGATAGTAGAAAATACAGATTCGAACAATGAATGGACGCTTTGCTGCGGTGTCCGACATCATTTTGAATTGATCTCAGCTTCTGGAAGCACGAGAATTCTTCACATCGAGGGAACACCGAAACCACACGTGGTGGCTGCTTTGGACCTCTGCGAAGACGAAGAACCCGAATTGTTACTCTGCTACAACAGTACGTATTTATATATGTAGTATATCTGGCCGTACAAATAAAAGTTAAATAGCCTTAAATAGAGTTTCAAGGAAACGCACCGCTATGATATACGCTAAACCGATCAGACGTATTAAAATCGTAAGGTAAAGTAAAGTAAAAAACGTAAAGGTTCTTTGGCCTGTTACTTTGTAGCACTTGTACTCGACGAAAGAGTGACGTAAAGGTACACTTGAAAATCAAACAGCTAAGTAAAGGTGGAAAATCTAAATTTAGAAAGGTAGAAAGGTAGAAATGTATCGCGTTAAATGTATGGAATTTTTCCGATCGTCGTTCAATTTCAACCTTCCTACGTATATCGATCTAGCTAAAAGTTGAATAAGAAGCGAAATGGAAAACTGAAGAATTTAATAAATATAATAAACGATAGAATAATGTTTAAATGGTGGAAGAATTCGTGGCAGCGATGCGACAACGTGGTCGATCGATACTCGCTTACCTGCCTTTCTTACCGCAGATACGTGTCACTTTCAAAAACTCTTGGAAGAGAATACCGTACCAACGGAATTCGATTTCAACTGGAACTCCGTTCCTGCGGCAATAGGTAACGTATATTTATATTTCGTCTTTACGTTTTATCGTTCTTTATTTTTCAATAATCATTTATGTCCCGATACAAACTTTCAGCCTGTGCCTTCCCCTACGTGATCGCCTTTACCAACGACACCATGGAGATACGATTGATAATCAATGGAAATTTGGTGCACACGATCGCCATGCCAAACCTGAATCTAATCACTTCGAAGCAAGACATCTTCTTCGCTACAACGGCTCCAGAATTTCTGCCTGGAAAATGCGAAAGAATTCGCCTGGACTCGAAACCCATGGACAAGGAAGAACCGGTTTCCAGTCCGCCTCCTTTCCCCCAATCTTCTACGTCTCGATCCAATCAGCAAAGTACGTGCCGTCTTCTCCGAACCGATCGTCATTTTCTACTTATTCGCTCGATCCTAATAGGATAAATGTTTATTTATTTATTTATTTATTTATTTATTTATTTATTTATTTATACCGATATGTTTACGCTTATAACCGATATAAATACGTTTGCAGCGATGAACACGTTTACGCGCCAACTTTACCGTGCCAACAACTTGCTAAATCGAAAAGTCTAGAAAACCATGACGTTAGAAACGTTAGCTACCATATCTGCGTTATAGTAGTTTTATACGAGTAGGAAATCGATATAATCGAGAATAATTGTCTTTTCCTTTCTATAGACAGTCAGGGCGATTGGAAGCCGATAAGAATCTACCAAATACCGTTGCAAACGTTATCGAGAAGTAGCTTGTCAACGTGCTCGCAACGACGCTGTCCAAGCCCTGCCGAGCCAGAAATCATCTCCGCGCCGCCGACCGGCGACAAGAGTTTCCTCAGCGTTGAGCCTCACAGAACGTTGAGTAGATCGTGTAGCAGCAGTCCGACGCCATCGCCGACCAACGTGCTTCCGCCTCGACTCAGAAAATAGGCATTCAGCCTATAGCGATTCACGCTAGCGATTCACGCTTGCACACTTGGTTTCTTGGTTTCACCACGTTGAGCGTCGATAATGCCGCGCGTTAGTTGACGTGACGTCATTATTAAGTTAATCCCTTAACCTACGATTATTTTCCATTTAACCGATGAAAAATGCGCAATTTTCTTTTTAACGCAATTCTTTCTTACCTGTATAACGATACATGTTTTTCCAATACTCTACGTCTTACGTTCTTACTACGTTTAGTAACTTACGTTTAATACGATAAAGCGTAAAACGCAAGATAGGAGAAGCACGTGTCTTCGTAAATACGAAAATGTGATTTCTATTAGTACAAAAAGTTTCACGGTTGATCCACCGTGCCTGTTATTTATTAATAACATTGTTTGTAATAATCATGGTTAGTTGGTTAGTTGCGAGCGCATGAGCGCCCACGGGTGAAACAAAATTTCCGTTAAAAACTGGCGCTAAACGGCCACGCGACTCGAGCTCCTCGCTCAACGTATAAACGACCTTCCTTCTGACAGATCGCTTCCTTCTGTACCTGAAGCTCGTGCCTCGATCCGACTGTAAAATCGACGACGGATCGTGCACGATTCAGTGCGTTTCATCTGTAGCTAGAATTTACTGCCGTTGCAAACAGCAATCCAGGATAAAATAGACCACGTAAGTGCGTATACACGTACGCGCGGCGCCGTTCCTTTCTCTTCTTTTACAATTGTACTGTTTAATTAACAATGCATTACCATAGTTTTACAATTTTTATGCAAACCTGACTTTCTCCGCGTTAGCGTTTATTCGAACGTTGATCGAACCCAGATCAAATTTATGTTTCGAATCGCGTTGGAAAAATATTAGAAAAAGAGTTGGAAAATCGTATCGGACGGCGGATATTTATGCATTTGTGTGAGATTTAGAATCTCGGAGATACTCTCGGCGTCCTCACGGGTAGGAATCCGCGACAGGCAGAAATATTATAAATGCCCAAAGTAAATGCAAGTTAGAACGTGCCATCTTTGTTTTTCCTCGTTTCGCCTAAAATATCTAGTCGTATATATAATATAATTTACAAACAGTCTGTACGATATGATTCTGACGTATCTTGAGAAATGAAAAAATGCCGGATAGCTTGTTTCGATCAAGGAGAGAGCAATACGACGCTTGTTGTAATTTAGCCACGTTCCTACAAAATTCACGCTTCGCGAGATATGTACAAGCACACACGTCCATCGATTCGATTTAACGTACGGAGAACGAAAGTATGTAAATATAGGAATCACTCTACAAACTGATTTCTATATCATAAACGTAAACAACGAAAAAAATATGTTTTTTAAATAAACCTATACGTGCGTATTTAACGACGAACGTATTTATTCTAACGACGTAGTATCGGAGGAAATAATTACACAGAGTGTCCCGTTCCAAGTTTCGCAGACTATATAGCTATATTTGTCATTATTTGCCAAACTATAGAGGCATAAAGCTTATCATAGCACAGCATAAAGCTGTTTCAGTTTCTACGAAATAACGTCTACGACGCGATTTCGTTCGCTGCTCGTGAACGAAACGTTGATCTTGATAAGTTCTTCTTGCAAAAATCACTTGCGAAAAATCACTCTATACATATATAATAATAATAATAATAATAATAATAATGATGATGATGATGATGATGATGATGATGATGATGATGATGATGATGATGATGATGATGATGATGATGATGATGATGATGATGATGATAATGATGATGATAATAATGATAATAATAATAATAATAATAATAACAACAACAACAACAACAACAACAATGATAATAATACGTAGAAGAATGTTTAGTACGGGACAAGGCACCGGATAACAAGATGTTCCGATAGTACTAGCACGGTGGTAATAAATAATAAATAACAAATAATAAAGTAGAAATTAAAAAGAGAACGATACGAAATTTTACGTATAGTTGGATCTAATCGGTCGGTACTCGTGTAAATCCGTATATATGATAAATACCTAGCACGTACAGTGTATTTTGATGGGGTCTCGTAACATACAACAAGTTTGATTATTCTGTTAATGTTACAACGTTTAAGTATTATCTTAACGACAAAGTTGAAGAGTTAAAAATTCGTCGAAACGTCGAAACTTTCTTTAGTCGTATTCGCGAAAACCTCGAATCTGCATAAATATCCGCAGTCCACCTGTTACTCTTATTCTTTTCTCGTCTTATTCGCATTTACTCGGCTTTAAATTTCGATTAAGAGTTATTTAAAAGCTGAACTCTTTACAGAGAACTGGAAAAATCAAAATGATATACGCGATCTAATTTAGCCGCTTTACGAGAATTATTTTAGCGACTTAACAACTCGAGCGAACTAACGATAAAGTGCGAAGGATTTTCATCATTTTCAAAGGTTTTCCAAGGTCTACGCAAGTTGTACCACGTTTTACAATTACTTTTACGTAATTCGTAGATAACTTATACGTCGATGGTCTCGTTCGATAGTTTGTCGTGACGAATTACCTGCCGATAATTACAACGGGTACGATAGGAGCCGCGTTAATACGTAAAAGGATAATTAAAAAAAATGTACGCTGTCGTTGGTAAGATTTCTCGCTGCGAACGTGCTCACGCGCCGTTAAATCGCCTAGCGATTTCTATATGTATGTATTTACCGCAAATAAAAGAAAGATAACCTATTAAACGTTCATATTTAAACAGGAATTTGGTAATTATGTGATCTGATTGAACAACTTTTTCTCTGTAAGTAATTTTTCATTCGAACGATATATGTATATTCGTCGTACGGTCAACCGACTGTCGGTCGAATCGAACATCGAAATAAAGCGCGAAATTGCAACATCCGTCGACTCGTCGAACCTTATTGAAAAAATTGCATTGCCGACTGCATATATATCTAGTTCAGCCTACGCTATGTTTATTTATTTACACGATATTAAAAATGATTATCGCGTTGATAAGTTAAGATTAAGCTAGGTTGGCCTATGTGCGTCAAATGTACATAATCTGTCGTAATATAAAAATGTATTCGATGAATTTAATCCAAGCTTTTTACTAATTTACTGATATTTCTTTGTCGCTAGCGTAATATGTTACGTTATATACGTAGTATATGCAGGTACTCGGAATGTCCATCTAATTATTGTACTACGAAGAATTTCATCAAGCTGTGTCTCGGAATACGATTTCTCGCAAAAATTCGCCGCGCCAAACGATACAATGCGTATCAGCGACGTCGGCGGCACACGCGAAACTCTTTGGAAAAACTAAACGCGCTGACCACAGCCACTTCATCGAATTACATGCTTCGCGCTTCTTTGCCTAAAACACTATACCGCTGGATCGCCCCATTTTCTAACCTAAGACACATTTTCCAATATATTGCAGAACACAGTCTCACATCGTATGTTAGTTTATTGAAAAATTTCTACGACAATACTCGCTACAACGAACGAAAATCATCTCATCTTGGCATCTTGCGTGTAACATAGGAATTACATGTTAGATATGGAAACTTGTGGGCTCGATGCCTCCACTTTGAGTGAACCGCAAGATTTCCATAAATTTCAACTACACGTACATTGTATCGTCCTTAACACCTAGTTAAAATTCGAAGAAATTCCCAAGAAACTCATTTCCTCGGGGACGTATCTTAACATCCTCTCTTTGTCGGAGACAAAGACCAAATGCACGTTCTCTTTTTTTTTTTTTTTTTTTTTTTTTTTTTTTATGACACGATTCTTTTTTATCCTTGTGACGTAATTGGATTTGATTATAGAGAAATAAATCTAAAACACCGGTTTCCATCATTTTTCAAAATGTTGGAAAACACAACGTTTCAAACAACTTTTTCTTCTCGCGAAAACCTCATAACTCTCTAAATTTCCGAGGTACATATTCGCAAAAAAACTGTCGGCGGTGTTGGCGATGTCGGCCTATAATCGTCGCATAAAATCACGTCCAACCCGAACCTGTATAAACCATTTGAAATATACATAAATTTGAAACGTCTCGAAAACTAAGGGACCCCGGCATTTTCCTAAAACATAACATAAACAGCTATTCCGAACTTTTAAATAATTAGCGAAAAGAAATTTTTCAAATTAAAATAATAAAATCAGATATCGTGTATAACGAGTTTTCTTTTTTCAAAGGATTTGCTTTAATGTTTGGAACGTTTTCAAATGTAATATTCCAATATATATACACAAGTGGTACATTAACAGTCTTTGGTTACGCATCGCAGTATGCGCGTATACATATACGAATTGCAACTGTAAGAGAAATTTGACCGATCCGTGGAAAGGACCTCGTTTTATCATTATTGCCGTGTTACAAGTGGTACTCGTATTGCTGCGTATTGACTGCGATGCCGGGCGCATCGTAAAACTGCTACAGGCCTCGAGGAATCTTTCTCGGACCGTACTCCAGCGGAGGGAGTTTCTTCGACGGCGAGGACAGTCTTCGTCTACCCTCGCTAACGGACGATCACCGCTCGGAAGCAGTTGATCGTTGGTATCAAACACGCGTTCTAGTCACGGAAAACTGTCTGCAATGATCTTATCGTATACGCCTATTTTCGACCTTTCGTCTACAGCGCTTCTAAACTTGCTAACTAGACGCCTGTTTCTGACAGTGTGCGCGGAATCTTGTCGCAACGGAAAACGTCCTTTTGCTCCAGTCTGTCTCGTATCGACCACCGACCACCGACCACCGACCACCGACCACCGACCACCGTCCACCGACCAGCTTACATCACGATACATCACAACGCATATTGAAAATTTATTCAAATCCACGCACTCGCGTATTTAATCGTCCATCTCCGCTTAAAAAATGTACAGGTGAATTTTTTTACATTTGCTCAGACGATTGACTCCTTAAAAAAACTATTTTACTTTGTATTCTGTATCGTTGCTCTTTTCCATATACGTATAAATAACCTTCTTCGCGCGTCAATAATCTGAAAATGTTATTCTCACGAAACTTTTCTCTTAGTAAATTCGTAAATGAATTTATCGAATCTTTCCGTTCTCTCCGATTTCAATGTATATTTTTCATATGCTGTAAAACTCGACATTTTTCCTATATGTATAACCGTCGGTCTACCTTAGTCTCCGAGATATTCGCAAAAAAAGAGTGTAGATTGGGGTTGGGTCTGTTAAAAAATTTTACAGTTATAATAATCCGGCCTTGTGTCTATTACAATCAGTTGACATCAGTTCACGTGTAAGAAAATGTTCTCTTCGATAATTTTATTTTTTCGATTTACAACCAGTTTCTTCTCGATTCTCGTATTTTTATAAAATGATTTCTAATCTTCAATTTCACCAATCGCAGAGCGATTGTTTATATAAACAAAACCAACAAAATTTTACATATACGAAAAGATACGTAATTGAATGGTAAATGCTTTGATCTTTGATCCATACATATTTTATAAAGAATTCCTGAAAGTCTAAAAAATCCGCTCTTGTAAATCTATGAAATTTCAAATACTCTTCAAATACTTTCGCAACATTAATTTACTGCCTAGATTAATTTATTTCCTTTTTTTCTTTCCTAATATTTATACACCTTTCGTGCTTCGCTTATAATCGCTTAAAGGAAAACGATCGGTTCGATATGATCGTGACGAGTGGAAAGGGCTGGCTCACGTTTCCTGAAACGCGTTTAAACGGGTTCAAATCAAACGCATTCCGCGACTTTTTTGCCACACCGCACCGTCGAGAATTATAGATGCCAATCGCTGTCAAGCGGAGCTAAAGGAAAATGCTTTGGCGACCCCGGTCAATCTCGAGCGTTGAACTATGATCATTTACGTTTACCTGACTTATATGCCACTATCAGCCGAGTCTCATAATAATAATTGTCCGCGTTCTTTCCTCCAATTTATCTGACATTAACGTACAAAGACTAAAATCCCGTCTTATTTTCCAGATTCGTGGCGACATTTAACGGTTTTTCGGAAAATAGACGATCGGTAAATTGAACGTGGGACCGATTCAAAGCAATCTTTAAATCCGGTTTAACCTTTTGAGAAGAATTTTAACAAAAACCTTTAATTGTAATAGCGATTGCACAATTTGACAGAAGAAACATTAGTTCCCCCATTGATCTGACATATTTTAATTTAACGAACTTCCATGTCAAACATTAGATTCAATTTAATCGTTCAAGTCAAACCGTAATTAATAACACTAATAACAAACATAATCCAGCTAATGATTTATTTGCGCTAGTAGCAAAACAATCATTTTCTCTAATCAAAACGTCTTGTTTCTTTAAAAAATCCCATACAATCGTTTCTTTACAATTTATTTAATATTGTGCTGAAATGTACTTGTCGAATGGAATCTAATTTATACTTTGAAATATAGAACATTTCTTTCCAACCATTTAATAATTATTATTTAGTGCAATTATTTTGAAACTTTTTTATTACTTTCTATACTTCGAGCTTATCAAGTTTTACTGATTTACTTTAAATTAATAATTAGCGATATTACTAACAATTTAATTAAATTAATAACGCTACAATCATTTTTCCGCAATCAGTAATATAAGTTTTCCCGAACACTTGATTAACGCCGAATTCAATATCGTAATCGAACTCGACTGTAATATCAGCGAAATTCATTTTAACCTCGTTGTTCACTATTCAACTATTTTCATATTTTTTCATATTTTCCAATTATTTTCTATACCTCTATAGCAAATAATAATGAGCGAAGAACAAGTACATTAAATTAACAAAATATTTCATAAATGCTAATTGACGTAATGAAATATACGTAATCAAACAATACGATATAACATATATATATATATATATATATATATATATATATATATATACATACATATATTATAATAATAATAATAATAATAATAATAATAATAATAATAATAATAATAATAATAATAATAATAATAATAATAATAATAATAACAATAATAAAAACAACAACAACAACAACAACGATGATAATAATAATAATAATAATAACAACAACGATGATAATAATAATAATAATAATAATAATGGATGAATAGGTAAAATAAAATTTTCAAATCTCGTAACCTAAAAAAAACCTATGAAAAACATTGTGCACAAAATAAAATCGATCGATTTCGTTAATCAAATCAGCATGTGAATAAAATTTTAATTAATTGTAAAAATCATGAAATGCAACGGTAATTACTAGACTGCGGATTTTTATGCGTTTATAGAAAGTTTTAGAGTGCAGGACTTGAGAAGATAAAATACAAATAATATAAAAAAAATATGTGAAACATCCAGAGTGCAGTGCTTTCTACAATACTTGGTAGGCACAAAACAATTTTCTACCGAGGTTCTACCCTTTTTTAATTATACTCTCAAAAATATAACATATCTGCATAGAAATCTGCAGTCTACATTGATAGACTGCATACTTGGTTGATTACAAATCTACACTTATACCTCCCATATTCTTGCAAAGATCGACTTGTGTTTCTCTAACTTGTTCTATTCCACTAAAATCACAGGATAAACGATAACAAACCGGGTACACGTAATACTGTATTAGAAAATAAACGATGCATTATGACGAACCATGTGCTCGATCTACTAGCGAGATTTCGGTTAGATCAAGTTGCGCGTCCGCCATATTGAAATCCTGCTTCCGTGTAACGTATCGGTTGTTTTGCACGTTCCTCGATTAAAATTATCCAAAAAATCGACTCTAAAGATTATTTCGCTATAACCTATCTAATAAATAGTACGACTATTTAGTAACATATTCGGAGAGGTAAAATAAAAGGTATTGATTTACCAGTTATAATTAAACAGGTTATTTGTAATACAAATCTGTACTAACATTGATAATCTAAAACGTTTTACAATCATTCTCTAAGTTGCTTCGATTATCGATGGATTAAAGTATTCTACAAGAGAATATCCTAAATAAGATAAATTTTCTTTTAACATTTATATAATTAATCTGTAATTTATCTTTCGTTATTTGATAGTTAATTGTATTATAGCAATAGAAGTTAAGTTCAAACGTTTAATATGTTTCTCCAACTAGTCTTTATGATTGTACCAATGATTATAATAAAAACATTACATTTAAACGTATTTATGCTCAATTACGAGCTGTTACATTTTATCTTATACCTTATCAGTCCACTTTAACGAACGTACCTGTAGATACACTGGATGAAACGCCGAACGGAGCAATTTCTAAAATTTCTTTTGTTTGGTGTCCATTTCTCGAGTATCGTTTCAAATCAATTTCGTGCAGAATCGCTCGCTATATGCATTATGTACATTGATGCACACGTCCATCTGGTGGCAATGCACTGTACTACCGGCTGCTGGCTCGGAGCACGAGCATAGAAAGAGAAAAAGAGAGAAAGAGAGACACAGGTACGAGACGAGCCGTGGTGTGAGGTAGCCACCAGTCAACAGCGGAGACGGAGACGGAGAGTCCGAGGTAGCCCGTGCCTGTAGCTGCCCGTGGCTCGTTGTAACGTGACGCGAAGGTGTGCCAAGCTCTTTCGCTTGCCTGTTACTTCGTCCGAAGACGCCCGATCGTACGTCTACCATAGTGTCGCGTATCGAAAGTGTCGGTAGTAGTGTTGTGTGATCTATTGGCCTGTCTGTCCTCGTGTGCTAGCCGAAAAAACTATACCAGCCGAGCCGCACATCATCGCGGAAAACTGTCAAGAGTGTCGTGTGATCTCAGACGCTGGCTTCAAACGCGAACGCTTACGGGCAATCTTCATCGCGATCGTGGGGTTGCACGAAACATAAGGTAAGGAAGCCAGATACGCGGAAGTGTATCGGAAGTGAAGGTAAAGTCGAAAATTACTTCGGTCGGTTACTCGAACGTTGCGCGTACAGAGGTTATGTTTCCCGATGACCCCTCGACTCCCGCCTCCTTCTCCTCGTTATCCCCTTTCCTTTCATCGGTCTCTTCGTCTCTCCTCTTTTACTCTACCCTTCTTCCACGTCTCGCCCCTCGTCTCGCATTTTGCCTTATTTTTTCCCTGACAAACGTGTTCTTTCGCCGATTTAAAATCGCTTTAACGGCATCACCGCAATTTTGGTAGGACGATATCCTATCGACGCAGTGAATTTCGATCGCAGATCGATCGATTACCGATTTCGCGCATTCTCTCTCTCTCTCTCTTTCTATCTATCTATCTATCTATCTATCTATCCATCTATCTATCTATCCATCTATCTATCTATCTATCTATCCATCCATCTATCTATCTATCTATGTATCTACCTATCTATCTGTCTGCCTATCTCTAACTATCTATCTCTCTCCGTCTCTCCCTTTTGTCTCTTCACGTCCTTTTCCTCTTTCTCTTTCTCGACCGCGAATGCACTCGCGAATGCACTCGACACGCACGCTCTCACACACCGACGTGTTCCGTTTCTTTCCTGCGAGACTGTGTCGTAGCCTTTCTCGTGGTAACGAGTTTCGTAACTTCCCTCGATACAAAAGTCACGAACTATCAGCTGTCAGCCTCCGTGCTTGTACCACCTGTCCTAGAGGTACGATTCTCCGCCTCTCCTTCCCTTCTCTACTATATACATCACAATTTTATCCCTTTTTACCCTGTTCCGTATATTAATCCATGGGATGGAATGGTTGACACAAAATTTTCATGATTTCGCGACTTTCGTCCGCGACAGAAGAACGAGAACGTGATACAGCCGCGTGTCTACGAACGGGGCGAAGTAATCGGAGCAGCAAGAGAGGCTAACCGAGTTGAACAGTCATGATATTTCGGCGCGCAGGCTTTCTGGCATGACGGCGTGACCGGCCTTGAGCCCCTCTGCGCTCCCCTCTTGCACTCTGCACCTCTATCCCCACCTCGCCGAGGTAATACACGATGCACAGTGCGGATCAGTGCTCCTTAACGCGAGATTCTTGTGGCTGAAGGTTTCCTTCGATCGCGCGCGCGCGCGCGCTGACTTCTTTCTCCCGTAACGCGCTGTATATGGACGTTTCGCGTTCTAAGTGAATCCGTTAAGCCAAGAAGACGAGTTATCGAGCTCCAGTTCGACCTCTAACTCGTCTACGAAACTACTATGTTTACTCGTCGACGCTCGACACCTTTGTGTGTTTAAAGATCGATATGAAAATTTGAATTCACCGTCATGATGCATTTTGGTGATTTCTGTATGTGAAACGGAGCCATCGAATTCGAGCTCGTGCTTGTCTACACATCCACTTTGTTATTATGTCGTTATCGATGTTTAACGTCTTTATGCGTTTAAACAACTACAGAAAAATTCGAATTTAACGCCATATGAACGTTGGAGATTCTTGTATGTGGAAAGAAGGATTGTTGTGGAATAAGTAACGAATGAAAATGTGCAGAGATAATTTATTTTCATTTAAATTTTTGGCTGTAGTAATGCAGAGAAAAAAAAGTAAATATGCTTTTAATATAGGGGGAAATTATTTGCAGAGTGCTAGCAATATTTTTAGTAGTTTTAGTTTTATCTATTTGTAGAACGCTTTTATTAGAACTAGTATGTCGTGTTTCGTTTTTCTTTTAATAAGAATATCACTTTTCACATGTATGAAATCTTATGTGAGTCGGTTTAATCGCTCCGTGTGAGGTGATAAATGCATTCTCATCGAAATGTTATCCTAACGTTATCAAATCGAAGGTCGAACGCGAAATCTAGCGCGTAGTCAAGTTATCTTCGATCAAGGAACTTGGAACGAAAGTCTGACATTCTATCATCGTATTGGATTTTAATTAAAGTTCGCTAATGGAATTTCTGTATTTATTACCAAATTTTGATGTACCAGAATTATGAAAACTATATAAAACGATGCAAGAATTACACTGTTATGTAGACTAAAAATTATGTAAGAATAATTAGCCTCCCTTTCTAGGTTATGCGATTCCTTCATCTCAATATCGATTTTTTTTATTTTCCTCTAACCTAAGCTATAGTACTTCTCATTCCCATTTCACGATGAAGTTTTTATAATGGGAAGTTGTTCGAATTAATAAAACACTCCATTTACAAGAATTATTTCGAAAATGTAAACTATCGTTGAGTTGAATCGATTTAATATATAGTGTATAGCAAAATAGCAAAATAGGAAAATAAATGTAATAACAAGATAAGGATAAAACAAGGTTGTGCATTTAGATAAGCAGTAAGAAAAATAATTAAAAAACGAGTTCATCTTACGACATATGGTATACAATTAAAGTTATACAACTTTCTCAAACAATTTAATAATGCTTTCTGTTCTACAAGATGTATGTTGCTAATAATTCTTTACTGAAATTGTATTGTATCGTATCGTATCGTATCGTATCGTATCGTATCGTATCGTATCGTATCGTATCGTATCGTATCGTATCGTATTGTATCGTATCGTATCGTATCGTATCGTATCGTATCGTATCGTATCGTATCGTATTTCCTTATTACATCGAGGCTTGCGCCTATTACAATCAATCATTTTTGAGTATGTACACGAGCACTCTTGATGTATTTTGTTTCTGCTTTAATTTATTCCTTGAAGCTAAATCTTAATTTACTATTTGAACTCTTCTTATATTCTTTATTGAAATAATGAACTAAATTGAGAAAGACAAACGAAAACGGTTGAGGGAATAGGGAGAAGTAGAAGAACACAAGAAAATCACTGACTCGAGGCTGGCTGTTACAGAAAAAAGGAAACGGGATCAAATGAATGGGGCGTTAGCCTATAGCGGTATACGTGAGAATTGTGAACACAATCAGTAATGACGTTATTGATACAAATTTGAGCACCGACATACTTTCTTCTATATCTATCATGCCGTTTATCATTTTTTAAAAATAATACATCTCTCGTTTCAATAATTTTCTAATATGCTGTCAAGGTCATTAACCTGAGTAAAGCGTTGCGAAGATTTCAATTAGGTGTCGCCGTTTGTTAAAAAGTTATTATCATATTGAAAAGTTTATACTACAATTATTTGATATTTCGATTTATTATAATTGAATGTAATAATATTATACTTTATCATATATGATAACAGCGATAAAAATCCAATTTTAAGTTAATCAAGAATCAGCTTATATTTCAATGTAAATAATATACGGAAAATGATGTACTTTCGTTTAAACATGTTTTTAATAATAACTTTTTAATGAACGGCGAGACTCAAGCAAAACCTTTGTAACACTACTCGGGGTGATGACCTTGACAACATGTTAAAGAATCATCGATATCAGAGGTGGCAGAGGTGGTTTTGTGAACATTTACCAATAATAATGATAAAAATTCGCTCCATGATTAATATCATTGAAATTTGTTCGATATAATCTATTTTCAAGAGTATTGCCGTTTCAAAAGTATTTAATATTTATATCTACCTGCGGTAGATAATTGCTTTACTAAGATTACCGAAAACAGGAAGAATTTTGCAAAGTACTCTAGAGCAGGAATCTTAACTTTATTCTAGATTTTCGATTTATTTTCACGTGTGAAACAACACGTTGACGGTTGTTTATGTAATACTGTCCACTTTGGAATTAGCCACGTTCGGGCATAGAATCATTGACAAATTTTCAAAGCCGGTTTTCTCGAGAACGAAGCGTCACATGAGAAAACTTGTATTCTATATTTCCCTCTTATTTCTGCATAAAGAATAACCTCATGGCCACTTATACACGTTATTCGGACGAATCCTCTATCGTATATACATATATGTATTTACATGTGACATGTGAAAATAAGAAAAATTTAAATTGCGTAGTTAATCATGGAATTTGTAACAGAAATGCGGGAAAAATGTTTGCGTTTTTTTATGAATAAAAGTCTACCGAAATGAATTAATAAATTGAAAGCAATCGTATTAAATTGTTTCCATTTTCAATTGTTCGGATTAAATGTAAAATCATATAGGAAATCGAATAATAAAGTCTATAAGCTGTCAAATGTTGCCCATCCACGATGTTTCACGCTGCGTATCTCAAATTTCATGGAAACGTGTATTGCTATCAGACATTCCGATTTTGCAATCGCCTCTTCCAAAGCCTGCAAATCACTTTCGAGGTCATCTCGCGGATTTTCAATGAACGAACGGTACGTATTTCCTAACCTAGAAAGATTTTCTGTAAACACTCGGTCGATTCAAATTTCTTCCTTCAAAACTTCAAATTCTGGATACTAGATGAAAGAAAACTAAAAATGTAATGGCAACTATTACGCGATACATGCGGTAGAGATAGTCTCGATATATGTATCTCGTGTTAACGTAACCTTTAAGTACCGACTTGGGAATATGGCAATGCAAGATAAAAGTAGCAAGAGTTACCGTTGGAAACATTACGAAAGTCATTTTCATTAAGAAGTTCCATACGATTCTCGTATCTACCTCTATATCTTAAAGTTTTAAGGTAACGAGTAGTTTGTCCGTTAATAGAATAGAAAATACAAGATACAGGTAAAATCTATCGACAGTGGCGGCGACGGGTCTGTCACTGTCCACGACAGTGGTAATCGCAACTGGAGATTGCGCAAGTTCCTTCTCGATCTTATCACGACCGCAGAGTATATACTATACATGTGTATACATTACACGTGCAATACGTATATGCATACGCATACGCATACGCATACGCATACGCATACGCATACGCATACGCATACGCATACGCATACACGGACTGTCATGGCTATATGTACAAATACATATGATCTACATACGTATGTGCGTATGTATGCACGTACAAGTAAACGAACGAGCTAAGCAAATGCTATAAAGACTGTGTTAAAGAGAAATTGATATTAACAGGAAATGTTTTTAAAATTATAACGTAATATAGGATTGGATAAAATTTAGTTTAGTTTAGATAAAATTTCGACGAGTATTAAAAAGGAGTCGGTAAACATTTTGTTATAAAGAGAAATGTTAGCAAATAAAAATTAAATCGTCGTTAAAATTACTATTAAATGGTAAATGAATGGAATTTCGAAGAAAAATTAAATTGTCAAATATTTATTTTAGATTAAGTCAATGTTTATAAGCCATCTTGTACAATTAAGGTTATTAAGAACTTTTTATTACAACTAAGGTTATTAAACTTTTAAAACAACTCAACTCTTATTTTGATACACACCTTACCTATTATACATTCTAAACGCACCTATCAATGCGCATTTAAATACAACTAATTCGTAAATAATGATTCCTGATAAAACTTATTTGGTTTTAAAGGGCAATAGAAATACAAAGAAAAATAAAAAACAAAGACATCTATATTCATATTATCCAAATATAAAGAGTCAATATATTGAAATTATTGTGGTAAAGTTGATATCTTTTGTTCGGTTGAAAAATAGTTGTTGACAATACTGATATTATATATTATCTAGTATGTGCGCATGCATGTACGTTTTAAAGTTAATTATTTTAATAATTTCCTTCTAGTTGGAAATCATTTGGAAGAAAAATTTGCAAATGCTGTTACTGTTTGATCAACGTAATAACACGTAATAAAACGTAATAAAAATGATTAAAGTTAATTATTATAATATTGAGATCTATACGTTGTTTTGCAAAATTTTCATTAAAACTGAATATTATTTACATATAGAATATATACGTATTATTTAATACCGAAACGAATATTTCTTAATTAATCTTTGCTCTCTGTGTTTAAACGGTATTCGATTTTTTGTGAAAACGACGTAATTCCAGATACAGCTAGCTTGAGCGATGAGAAAGCGTGAAATACTTTAGATTCAAATATATAGCACAGCTGATATTTCAGAGTATTTGTCTTTGTTTATTTTGTGATTTTATCAGAGTTGACGTAGAAGGAGACATCCGAATATATGTTTGCTCGGACGCACACAGGGATATGAAAACGGTAACGCGATATGACAATGTCGATATAGAATGCAGTTTATGCAGTGGGAATAGGTATGCGCGCATACGTGCAATGTGCACATTACGAAGACAAATCCGTGTCGCGCGAATGGCTTTCGTCGGGTATACGTAGTCCCACACCACGTACATGAAAAGAGAAAAAGAGAAAAAGAGAAAAAGAGAAAAAGAGAAAAATAGAGATAGGGAGAAGGAGCGTGTACTGGAAACTCCCTGGATCCTTGAGACGCGGATAGGCCTAGTGAGACTTATGAATATTGATGAACCTTTCCCGACGTACTTACTAGCCCGACCGCACCTCGATCATTTGTTGCAACTCGACGGCAATCTTCCTCTTTTCTTCCTCCTATATTTGTTTTCTCAAAGTAAGTTTTTCGAGCATGCCGCATACTTATTGCTAGCCACGCTTTTTTCTCCGCTCTTCTACTTTCTTATCCAATCGACTTACGACCATTGTAAATGTACCGCCGTGTATTATAAATATTGCCAACAGAGAAGCGTTAAATACGAACTTGTTTCAGTTGCACGATCATCGTTAATACGAATCTCTTTTAAATCTGTTCGTTTCTCATTGCCAATTTGCTATTAGCATTTAAATATTTTTAGTAAAAATAAATTAACCTGAATCACTTTTTGAATTAGTCAACCGATAATAAGATTAAAAGAAAAATTGCACACGCAACGTTGGAAAACGGTTTAATTGAAAGTCTTGATCGAGAATCGTAGCGAATCTGTCGCGAATATGCGAGCACAATGTCCGCGCTTAAAATCTAGAATTCGATGTTCTAGAGGACAGTTCTTCGATCTGTTCTATATGGTGATGGATGACGCGTTTGGAAATATGCAGGATAATAAATCTGTATTTAATTAAGCAGACACGCAACTGTAAATGCAATTAGGCGGTGATGTGGACAAGTCGAGGGCAAAGTAACGCAGAAACCGAACATTCCTTTACGTTCTAGTAGAAATGTAAGATACGCGACGATATAATTAGTTTTTATTTATTTTGGAGTTAGATTGACAGGACTTGACAGCATTTGACAGCATTTGACAGGATTTGACAGCATTTGACAGGATTTGACAGGATTTGACAGGATTTGACAAGATTTGACAGCATTTGACAGCATTTGACAGCATTTGACAGCATTTGACAGCATTTGACAGGACGCGTAATATAAGTCTTGGTCTTTAAGAAAATCAAATTTCAAGGTGTTTAGGCGTGCACGAATTTCCGGCCAAACGAAACTTTCGAATCTTTATGTTCCAAAAGCGATATCTAACGGAATAAATATAAAAACTTTGTTTTATCTAGAATTGTATTTTATTTGTAATATCGGTTAAAATTCGTATAAGATATCGTGTTGTTTGCACCCTCTTATGGTTCGATGTACGCGTCCCCGATGATTTTTCAAATTTTCTTGAAAAGAAAATTGCGAATCGAAATATTATGATTTACATTTACTTATTTTTATATGAAATAACATTTTGTCCAGTTGTAACTCGCGTCTTGTCACAGCACATATATATGTATAATAAAATTGCAGAAATAAAATCCCACCGGATTTTCCTTTTAAATAAATCATATAACGATAGGGAAGAGGATATACATAGTTGTAACGATAGGAAGGCGATCTAACTAAGCTATTAGGCGCCGCTACCGATCGTTTTCTATCGGCATCGGCGGTGTGAATTTTTCTCAAGCGCGGAACCAATTGGACGCGATCTCGTTGAGCCAGGCGAAAACAAAATGCGGTACTGTACTTACACGAGACGACGGTAGCTGGCTATTGCAGCCGATGCCAAACCGAACCGGTTTCCCGATGCTGCTGAAAAATGCTTCTCGACCGGCTATAATAATTTTAATTGACACTCAGACCAGACCGCTGAGTATCCTCGATCGGCATGTATGTACATATAACCTCGTATAAAGTGTCGTATCCAGCAAATGAAAAATGGACATTGTTCGTATTTTTATGTAACCTTGGTCGTCTTATCTAGAACGTTTTTATTTTTTTTTCCACCGCTTTCGATCGCTCGCCGATCAACTATCGTATAATATATCGTAATACAAGATTGATCGCGAAAGCAACGTATTTTAAATTCACGTTGATTATAATTTTTCTTAGAATCATCTTTAGCTGTGAAAGATAAATCCTATCGAATATGTTACATTTAGGCTCGATCACGGATAACAGTTTTATCTTTACCGCTGTACAACACCGATAATATATTAATTATAAAAATCTTGATTGTACCAAGTATTTTGAAATTTCTTTCGTATTTCGATTTCGATTAATCGTCGGAAGTAAAAGGAGAAATCAGAGAATGCTGAGAATGGGTAAAATAAGAGAAAAAACGAAAAATAAGAGATGAGAAAACGAGAAAAAGGTATATGTGATTAAGGTTAGAAGGCGCGTTCATAAGCGCGCAGCCATGGAAAATATTCGTGTGAAGTTGTTACGTAGGAACGTATGCGCGTTCAACGAGATATTAAGCGTACGTATGTACATATATGCAGTTGGGCCTACTCGAGCTGACTGGCCCGGGTGAAAGGAAAACCCGCGCCTACCTTGCAAGTGAAACACAGAGAGGGGGCAGAGAGATTCTACGTCGAATCCAGTACTTTTTGTACTTACGTGGAACGCGATTGCAAGGAAAGCTTCTATGAAATACCTTAGTATGCTCATTGTGTAACGTACAGTCTTTGTAAACGTACAATTATCGCACGTTATCGTTCGGTAGAAATAGCAAGACAATTCATCGTATGAAATTTTTCGACTCGCGTTTCTCCTTGCTCGCAGCTTTGGCGTGCACTTTCTAAGCTGAGGAAAATGTTTGTTCTATCGTATTTAGTAATTAATTATTAAGTAATTCGATTGTTAAAATGTCTGCTATAATTTTTAAACATTCTCTCTAAACTAAACTCAAATATCGACTACGCTATAAATTTATAAAACGTTGTTTCCTAGAAACCAAGTCTAGCAATTCTATCGTAGTGAGTCTCTCGGTAACATTATCATACAATAGAATAAAGTAACTAAATTGATTAAAGTAACTTTAATTTAGATACGCCGATATTTTTTTATTTTGACGTAATAGAAAAATACGTACGTGAATTAGAAAAAGGATTACATAGGTGCATTGTACAATACCGTTTGTTGTACCGACATTTGCTTAAAGAAGCGTACGTTTCAAATACGCTAATTCTTTTTACTTTAACATGGCAAAAAATATGTGTACGTAATTTTTGTATTAATTTTTTTATTCATTCTTGTATTCGTTTTTCTTCACGGGACGAACGCACTCGTTCGTGTTATATAAATTTGAGTTTGACAGTTCGTTTGATATATGCAGTTTATAATTCGTTGCGCACGTTTATCCTTTGTTGATGTCTGTTTAGAGAGAGAGAGAGAGAGAGAGAGAGAGAGAGAGAGATTACGTCGCCGATACGCATTTCCGCGAAACATAGCGTTTATTTGGTAATTAAAATTTGTCTCTTGGAGCCAACCAATGCGAGATTGTGAGAGCTAGAACGATTAATCGTTAATTCGATAGTTTTTAACGATTATAAGAGAATCAACGTTTCATTACGCGATAATTGCTAATATCGCTCACGGATGACACTCGTCGTAAAGTAGCATTTACGAGAGAAGACGCGTTTCAGTCGTTCGAATGTAAATTAACTTCTCTTCGTGCCAACGTCGATTAAGAGAAGGGGCACGCGAGCAGGCTATAACCCTTTTTTCTTTACCTTTTTTTAATTTACCCTTTAGAAAGATAAATTTTTGAAGACGATTTAAAGATTGTTTAAACGCAACTTACTATCGAGAAAATGTTATTTCGTATTTATGTGACATTTGCGACATTTTAATCACCTGTCTCGTGTTTCTACGAAGGAGGCCTGCAGAAGCTTTAGTCCGACACTGTGTTTGTGTCATTCCGTAGGTTATGAAAATCATTCTCGAGCGTAACGTTAAAACAACGCGAAACGTTAACGATCATCCCCAACGAAAAGTCTGGACGTGGAACGAACGGTGGATGTGGTCAACGATAACGTCTTACTTGCCCCGTGTATTATCTGCATTGACAAGACTAACGTAATAGGAAAACAAACGTGGCTCGTCGTACTTGCTTCTTTCATGGTCATTCTGAATCTTAATCGGGGCCTACGGTATATACATATGTACGACCCGCTCGAAATAGAGCCGGCGTCGTGTACTCTTAAGGTCATCGATCCCTCTTCCGCGTCACCTGCCATCCTCGTATCTTTTATCTAGGCATGAAACTAAAACATCGATCGATTAGCAAATCGAAAATACTGTAATTGTGCGATTTCCTAACTTTTCCCAATTTCCACTTTTTATATTTTCAAATTCGATTTTATGGCGAACGAAGCGTTGTATGAAAAAAAATTCTGTTTTGTATTATCGATTTATTCCTTTTTATTATCGTTTCTATTCGTTTCACGAATCGCACAGACCCTTGTCAATCGTGCCACGATTACTCTCCGATCAGGGGCAAAATTTTCTTTGCCCTGTAATCGAAAATCGATTCTCGGATATGCAAACACCGATGAGTTTTTCAAATTAGCGACAGAAAGTATACCCAGCAGCCTACTTTTTTTCGAAAGCTTTATTGTATTATCAAATGGAAAAGTGAATCGGCAGAGTTCGAGAAACTAACGTACCTTTTAATACACGTTTATAATTCGCATAAAGAGAACGGAGTAGGTACCTGTGGAATACTGATAATTAATACACTTGCCATTGATACACTTGGTATGTGTCGACTAGTAGTAATTTAATTTTTTATTTAAAAAAAAGTCAACTATTTCATCGATCGATAACGAATCTTTATATATTTACAACTGTAGATGAAATATCAACGTCGTAATTACGCTATAGGACGATTCAGCAACGTTATTCGTTCCACTTGAACGTATTAAAATTCGTTCGTAGGGAAGTCGATTTAAAACTACATACTTTTAATATCGTTTACTTACTATCGTTCAGTTATAAATAACGTTAAATTCAAAATTCAAGGGTTTTATAGTATATCGAAGTATACAGTTATATCGAAGATTTTCTAGTATAAAAATAATTTTATTAATTATTAATTAATTATCATATAGCAAAATTAGCATCGTTTGTGTGTCTATACACTGTACACTATACGAAACATTTTTCAATGATAATTTTTCCAGTAGAATGGTAAATGGTAAATTGTGCGATTCTGTCCAATATAACGATAAATTGTATCAAGGATTTATAAATAATTGCGTACGGAAAATCAATCTACAAATTAAATAGTAGTACTGTTAATAATAGTATACCGGTTTTAACGTATAAAACGTATTCGATTAGAACGAGGCGGCTGGCTAAGGACGCTGAGCGGCGAACGCTAAGCGGCAAAATTGGCATGTGAAACGGTGGCGTTGACTGTGTATCGTCGCTCGTTCTGCTGCTTACCGCTTACCTCTCTGTGATACCTGTGATCACGGTGTTCGCGGTTCTGCAGTTGGGATCTTTGTCGGCCAAACGTTCGCAAAGCCGAATTTTCATAACCGTCCATTTCCGTGAAGAACAATCCTCGTTTACGGCTTTAGCGAAAAGCTATATACCCCCGAAAAGACGCACCCTAATGAAAAATTGTCCATTCCGGAGAAAATAGTAATTCATTAAAATAGTAATTCAAATTAAAACATGTACGCAGATAATCGGATTAAGGTAAAAAAGAAAAAAAAGCGTTTCAATGATTTCGATAGAATCAACTAACGTAGATTACATATGTATATGTATATGTACATGTAAATGACTGTCTACAACAACGACGTGTTTTAACCACTTGACTAATTAACTGCCATTCTTATATCGACCATTGATCTTTACGAATCGAAACTATACGATATCTGATACCATACCGATAATATTACGTAACCATACGTAATGTGTATGATATATCTGATAAAATATATACCCGTTCTCGTTAGTTTGTTGCATTTTATTATACAAAGTCTTCGCTATTGTCGCTAATAAAAGAAAAAGAAAGAGTATATAAAGATTGTATATAGAGTGTTGGGACAAAGGAGAAATTTTGAAGCCTGCAGTTAGAAGCGAAATAAAAAAGTTGGAAAATAGAGTGGAAAATAGAGTGGAAAATAGAGTGGAAAATAGAGAAAGTGACAGGAACGAGAACGTTTTCTCAAGTTCTCGATAAAGGTAAAACGTTATGAGACTGCGTTCGTCCAAATATACAAAAAAAAGTGCAATCCTGGTGCATCGTGGTGGATGGCGTGGTTAAAGTAGGGAGAAAAGACCTTGAGTCGCGTCACGTGACCACAAAGCTGCATGGGAGTTGGGTAGGGCGGTTGCAGAGGGCCTTGACCTTACCGTCGGCGTCGCAGCCATAGTTGTAACTACCATCGTCGTGGCCTTTGCGAACATCCGAGAAGAGGCCGATATAGCCGCGTGACGCTTCATTTTCCTACGGTTTAATTCTTCCCGTTTTCCCGCTGGTTGGTTACACCAAAATTTCCACTCTTCCATGACATCCTACCGACTAATGGTTACCGCTATACGAAGCAATGTCGTCCGTCCGTCGAACAGATGCTTATAAAAACTTTACAAGTCACCAAGTTAGTAGTATGAAAAATATATACATATCATAAGATCGTATGCTTGGGATTTTAAGTGTATAATCTAACTTTGGGTGGAAATTGTATTTATTTAAATAACTTTCTAACGAACGTAACGTAACGAAAATAGAATTAAATTTTATACGAATAAAATGAAATTTTTATAGGATAAAATATACGATAAAGATACATTCGCCCGAGTCACATAGCTTTATGCGAAATTTAACGCGTGAGCGAAAATTAATTAGCAAGAAATTAAAATTAATAAAAAGCATAGAAAATTAGCTAGAAAATTAAATAGAAAAATAGTTGGTCGTAGTATGTTTTACAATGTTTCTTGTCGCTTTGCCGCTTCATTTAGCGAATAGTTCTTACGGTATATGATATATATGTACGTTACGAAGGAAAGAAAAGACTTGTATCATGAGTATTTCTAGGATATGTTCAAGGACTGAACGGTAATTGCAAAAGAAATAATGCGATACGAAATTTATCAGTAATATGAAATTTATCATATACGCGTAGTTAGGAAAATTATTTTCTTTTTATCGTGCGATTCGGTCCGTCCCATCCGCTTCGTCTGAAAACTATATTTTCTGAAACTGTATTTAAAGATAATGTTTTCTGTAGAAAATGACAAAACCGAAACAACATTTTTTCTCCTTTCATATCTGATTAATAAACAATCTCGTATAAAG
The DNA here is from genome assembly GCA_014737505.1 of Bombus sibiricus. Taxonomy (NCBI): domain Eukaryota; kingdom Metazoa; phylum Arthropoda; class Insecta; order Hymenoptera; family Apidae; genus Bombus; species Bombus sibiricus. The sequence continues at coordinate 119,451 of JACXIM010000107.1, forward strand.
ATATATTATACGTTTTGTGTGCGTGTGCGTGTGCGTGTGCGTGTGCGTGTTTGAACAATATTGCAAATTTCTTCGCATCTTAGATAAATATTTGATCACTGTGATTTACAATACTCGATTTACAAAATAACCGTTGTAGTTTTTAATAGTAGGTATTTGATTAAGCGGTTTGGGACGAATTAACGACGAATCGATAATTGGAAGCAACGTTTAAGCGATACTTTTTTTTTACGAGAAATCAGCGCATTATAAATTTGTGTCTGTTAAAAGACATAGCAACGTGTTGCCTAGACGTACATAATTAACGGTATTGGCGTATCCAGAGTATCACGCGCATCCAAGTTCTGTAACGGACAAAGAACGGAATTTCGTATAATAATTTTTGTTTTCCCTTGCTCGGTGCATTATATCGTGTTGCATGATCGCCGAGTTACAAACAAAAGATACGAGTACGAAGCGCGTTTATGTTTCCGCGCGAAGGTCGATCGGTGGTTCTGCGGGACCGGAAGTGGACCGGCCTTGCGGGACGGCCGTCGGTGCACGGTGCACACTAGCGGAACTTGGATGTGTGCGATCGCTTCTCAGACGCGCTCTGTAAACGTTCTTCGTACACTCGAATGCACTTTCTTACGACGCGACGTCTCGCTATGAAACTCGATATCATCTTGATAAGAATTACTCTTTTTTCTACCGAACGTTTCTCTTTCTTCACGCTTAAAAAAACTTTATATTCGTTCTAGACTTTAATTCTCATTCGTAATAACGTAATAATTCTTTGTTTCATCATATCTTGATAAAAATTACTCTTCTTTCGTTGAATTTCCCTCTATACCTTCTTCGTATCTTTTCTAGCATTTCACTCTTGCTTCTAATATTCTATAATTCCCGTAATAATTTTCTACTTTTAATTCTTGTTAAGTTAAACCTAATGTTTCTATCACGCCTTTTTAAATGCTTACTCTATTTACTCTTTACTTTACCATTTTACTTTTACTTTAATGCGGAGGATATCAGGCATATTCTCTTACCGATTATTTACTTTTAATTCTTGTTGAATTTTCAGAATGTTTGCGCTCGCGCAAATAAATAAATAAATAAATCTAATATTATAAATAAATATAATATAAATAATAATATATCTTGCATTAGTTTTATTAAATTTACTATATAGAAGAATAACTCATTTTTTCATGATATAAATATGTTTTGCTGCTTTTCTTACTTACTTTCGCGGGCCAACGTTCAAATGTTTGGATCGAAGTTCAAAAATATTATTATTTACGATATTTCTGATATTAATAGTTTATCGAAAATGATATCCTGTTGCTAAATCAGCTGCACTTTCACTCTCCTTTAAGGAGACATTCTTCCGTGAACGTTGGAATTTTCAATTGCAAAAGGGTAAGCTTCCGATTATTCGCTGTTTCTCCTGCCGAAATTAACCAAGTTCGAGTTGTACGTTTGCTAAATTTTTAATATTTTCGAAAAAATTCTCGATTTTCCCAAGTAACGGGATGTTAACGGAATGAACAAAATTTGTTTCTATGGGAATCAGCTGGTAGTCGGTACTAGGGTATTTACGCGAGATGTTCGCGCGCGTGTTATGTCCTGTGTAAAATAGAAAGACACATAGGTACTGCACAACCGATATTCTCACTTAATATATCGTAATTTGATAATCGTTGAAGTTTTCTGTTGGCAGGCACGCAGGCACGCAGGCACGCAGGCACGCAGGCACGCAGGCACCGGTCGTTCTTCGATGTGCGAACGCACGCTAACGTGATTAATAGACGCCGAGCGAGAGAAAATAGAAATTATCTGGAAGTAGCAGCAGAGGCTGGTTGCTCGAGAAGGCAGAAAAGTTGTTCCCAGAATGCCGCAGGATTTCACGACTGTCCAAAGACTGCGAGTCACGTCACGAGCGTGTGACGAATTAACTAGCTGAGGATGTCGGAGCAAAACGGGCCCAGCGAGGGCCCTGGACCGGGCCCAGGGCCGGGTCCTGGTTGGTGGCCAACCTCACAGTCCTGGAAGACGAACTCCTGCACCGCTGCCTCCTCGTCTACTTGTTCAACCGTTCCAGACAACTCCGCCTCCGTCTCTGCCTCTTGCACCACCTCCACGTCCTCCCTGGCGACCACCACATCGGCCACTTCATCGACCAGCTGCTGTTCCTCCACCCCTGGCGGTGGACCGTCTTGCACGATCACCGCGGCCCGCTCCTCCGAAACGGGAAAGAACGTCTCCGTCACGACGATCAATGTACCCCCTAATCAGGACATGCACGATGGTAATCCTTTATTATAGAATATAGTTTTGTATTAATACTTGAATTAGTTCTAAAACACTTGTCACGTTTGTTGTGCGATCAAAGAGAGTACGGTAGAACAGATCACGCGGTATAACGTGCTATCACGTAACGAGATTGCAAAATAGCTTGAAAACACTGTATATGCAGTAGCACGTGATAGTACTATGTTTGAACAGTTATCATAGAAATATTTCGTATCTGCCAGTGTATAGAAAAGTTACGTTACATATTTGCTGCAAACATATATTTAGCTAAAGATTATCATAGTATTGCTGTACTATTATATATCGATAGCCATAATATCGATACTTGTAGTAAGCACATAGCCACACTTATCGTTATATAATTACCGTTAAATATGTTACTTTTACTAAATATCTGTTTTCCTATATACTATATACTATATACTGTATACTGTATACTGTATACTATGTACTCGTGTATACTACATTTTCAGATTTGTTCGAAGCTTGACCGATACAATCGTGATAATGGAACCTCGTTACGAATCGTTACGAATCGTTACGAATCGTTACGAATAGTTAGAAATATTATAAATAGCGTATAATAAATAAATTGCGTATAATGCAGTCGATATGTTCGTAAAATGTGTCTGCAAGTCGTGGAATACTTTCGTGAACCAATCTACGTATCTATGTACATTTCGAAATTTCTTTTATTCGTTTATTATCAGCGTATTTTGGTAAGTCCGTAGAAGCAAATATAGAAAATATCGTACGTTTATGTATCTAAAGATATTAAGAATACGATATTAAGAATATCGGTGTTTAACCTAAGAGAATGTCTACCACTAAGAATAATTAATTAAGAATAACAAGTTTTCTTAAAGCTAAAACTAAAATAAAAAAGAAAAAACTAAAATAAACTAATCCTTCTAACTTGTAAAAAAAGTTGTTCCATTTTAATCGGAATATTAACGGAAGTAGCATATATCGTGTTAGGTGGAATAATAATAGGATCTATATTCGCGTCTGATCGTTCGAGCTTGATCGTCAAATGTATTGTAAGTAAGTATTTCAAATTATTCAACGAAAACTAATAGAAAATTAGTGAAGTAGAGATTGTGCGAGGCTGGTACAATATCGCCACGGACAATATATAACGAGTAAGAAATTGTCACGGAGTTATCTCTACTACTTGCTGAGATAACTGATCCAAGTCGTACATTCGTATTATCTAACATAGGTATGAACGAATCATCGAAAGAAAATATATAAAACTTGTACATTTATTTGGAATATCTACTGTATATATAGTATCTGCTATGCTAGAAAATGCTTAGTAAAACAAGAATCTTGCGATAGGGTGTTGGTATAGTTAGATATTAGGTATAGCCGGATATTTCGATCTTAATTTCATCGAAAAAATATTTTGCTCTAGCTTCGGTGGCCTGTTTTATAGAGAACAGATAGAAAGATCCATCGATCGGTGTATAAGAGAAATAGAATTCTTGGTCTCTCAGTTCTGTTTGAAAATACAGAAACGATCTTTGGGCGAGGATCGTATACTGTATCGGAAATGGTATAATTTTTCCTAATGAAATTCTTTTCTATCTCATAGCTTTCTATCTATAGCCAATGATAGCGGTATTTTTAGTAGGAAATGTTCGCTTCGTCGTTTATTAGCCGCGATGAAACTGTTAAATCTAACGAAACTGTTAAATCTAACGAAACTGTCTGATGGGATTTTCAGGCAAGGGTATATGCAAGTATCTTGGCGGCCAGAATGGCGTGACGGTATCGGTAGTGTCAAGCTGTGGCTCCATACTGGGATGTGGAAACGCGAATGTTGTGTCTACCACGGGGATAGGCAGTAGCACCGGTACACAGAGTATTGGCATCGGAGTGAACATCCTTGAACAGAGCACGGCGGATGATGACGCGGAGGATAGCGACGTTGAGATAAGCAAAATCGACTTCCGAGGGGTGAATTTGCGTACGAAGAAGAAACGAGACGTGTCTGGTAGTCAGAGTCAAAGCGGGGAGAAAATCGGCGATGGAGAGGTCGAGGATGGGAACGGTTGTTACGATGGAAGCGATGCGTCTCAGCAACAACCGGAGAGGCCCATGTCATGGGAGGGAGAACTATCCGATCAAGAAATGTCTTCCAATACGATTACAAATCAAGTACGTGCCCTAAGTAACTTGCTATTATCTTCTAAGCACTCGGTGAAGCTAAATCATTTGAAAACCAGCATATAACAACAGCGTAATAATCGGTATACTGCAGCTCTTTTTTTAAGCGTTTCTTAGGATACTTGGAATTATCAACAACAACAACAACAACAACAACAACAACAACAAAAATATGATACTACTCGCTATAATATTTAGTTCGGAATGATAATAAGAACGATTAACGATGAAATCCAGTTAAATACGTAGGTTAACGGTAGGTTAACGATAGATTAACGATAGGTTAATTATAGGCCCGAGTACGTGCCAAGCAGATTCCAACGTGGTCCAGCTAAATTTCAACTATCTACGAGTATCTGTTTCGAAAAAAAATCAGCGATACTTTCGGACAGATTCGTATCTATCTATTTGTATATCTAAGGGTAGAGTACTTGGAGAAGCGAAAAAGTACCAGGCTTCGACATAACTTTGAGTTTTTCGTCATTTTCCTAAATGAAACGCGTCTTTGGTATATGGCATTTTTATAAACGAAACTATTTATTTCGTCACAGGATACACACGAGGACACGTCAATGGAGGGTGTTCAAGTATGTGGCGCGAGTCCCGGACCAATGGAACAAAAATTTCCCATAAAACCAGAACCAGATTTTCAGTCCAACCCAGGTTTCACATTTGGCTCTTTTCACGACACCGGATTACCTCTGAATCACGGCCAGCAAATACAACAACAGCAACAACAGCAACAACAGCGCAACATTGAGAATCTCGAACAAACACAACAAAACGATTTGCCTCTTCTCGTAGGAAAATTACTCGGTGGTTACAATAGTTCGACTCCGAATCACAGTCCAGTGTTGAATCCTAGACACCATTTAACAAAGCATAGCCACACGAGATCGCAGGTAATAGAAACCAGCGTGTTTCTTTAATTTTATCCGTGTATTGATTTTGAAATTCGTCGTTCCAGTGTACACATCCGGTATGAGCGTATAAATTACGTTCGTCGAAACAGCGACCAGATAATATAATTGATAATAGAACGGACAAACTCAGCTATTCTACTTTCTACTATCCTATTTGTCGTAAAATAGTGAAATAGCGATTAATTAAGATAAATGCAAATTTATGCAACTTGCGTAAATAACGCGTAACTTGCCGATTCACTTGTATCGTTAGTTGGTCAATTACTGTGCAAAAGGAAAAGCTGTTCGATCTGTTTCTTCTTGAAATTGATATTTACGTTATCGTTATATCCAAACGAAAAGTCAACCCGTTATTTCCTATAACATCCCTTATTACGTTCTATCGTAATAAAGCATTTGTAAGTCTACGTGTATGTGATAGCTTTCTCGAATTATTATTCGTGAAATTTTTCCTCGTAAAAGTTTTCGACGTTGCAACATTCCTAGGCACCTTTTACGTATATATACAGCAAACATTTTGAAATCTCGTTAGCACTGTAACGAGACGCGATTACTCCGATTATATTAGTAAAACTTGAAACGGATCTGAAAATATAAGCGTATAAAATTTACAAGATATACAAACGTCTCGTAACTTGTTCTTTTCGTTTCTCGCTTTCATATTTTATCGTTAAAATCACGTTATCAGTATCGGCACTTGTTCCAATTTTCCAATATTCCAATAAATCCTTTAACGCACAAAGCCAATTTACCATAGTATAGAGATATCCTATTTCAATAATATCGTTGAATACTAAAACATACAATTGTATTAATATTTAAACATAGGTATTTGAAATTGATAAATTTATAAATTTTTTTACTGCTGTTCTCGGCAAAAAATGTTCATATTGAAACTATATTTTAGGAAAAACTTATAAATTATAAAATAGTGTGTAATGTAGATTATAAAATCTAGCACAAGTTGTATTTACAAGCTGTACTTACTGGTATTAGAAAATAATAATACAGTTAATACGCGTTGAGCAACCAAGATCCTATACACGCGATTAAATACAAACGATAAAAATACCATTACCACGCCTCCTGACACCTTGAAAACTTTTCAGGTGCCGTCACCGGACTCGGCCATTCATTCCGCATACAGCGTATTCAGCTCCCCGACGCAAAGTCCTCACGCAACTCGCCACTCCCCCCTGGGCGCGGCAAGTCCAGTTCCATCTTCGTCGCTATCCTTGTCACGACACAGTTTCAACAATTCCACTTCCTCGTTGTCGCTCTCGTTGTCACACTCCCTCTCGAGAAACAATTCGGACGCCTCGAGCAGCTGCTACAGCTACGGCTCTCTCAGCCCACCCACACACTCGCCCGTCCAGCAACCGAGACATCCGCAGCATCACCAGCATCAAGTTGCTCAAGGAAGCCCACTTCATCTGCCAGCAACCGCTTCTCCCGCCATTACTCATCACTACACTTCCTCTGCACCGGGTTCTGAGCTATCTCCAGAAGGACACGTTGCTACAGACGATCAGGAAGACTGTAGAATACCCTCGGCACCGTCTGGTATATCCACAAGGCAGCAACTAATCAATACCCCGTGTCCAATTTGCGGGGATAAGATCAGTGGTTTTCATTATGGAATATTCTCGTGCGAGTCGTGCAAGGGATTTTTCAAACGCACCGTCCAGAATCGAAAGAATTATGTGTGCCTTAGAGGCGCGGGCTGTCCAGTCACCGTTGTTACCAGGAAAAAATGCCCCGCCTGCAGATTCGAAAAGTGCCTCAGTATGGGTAAGACGAGTGAAAGTTGTTGTCATGTCTATTCGTGGACTGCTTTTACCTGGATAACTGATAGATTTCACATTATTTAAGATAATTGAGTCACGCGTCTTTTACCTGTAGAATCATTCCAATAAAGCAACAACCGATTCGGATCAGGGTTAGTTTCGGATCAATCTTAAGCTTATGATCAATAAGATTATTTGAAACAAAGATCTTACGACATTAGTTGGAAAAGTGCAATCCGAGATTTCCACGAATTTTAAATGATATTCTTTTTCTTCTACGTTTTACGTCGCATCGTCTGCAACATCGTTAGCGACCATCTTTAAGATAATTTATTACGTTCCTTGTATAATCCTGTAATGGATCACAGCTGTCTCCGGTTTTCTTATATAGTAGTGGTAATTCGATGACGTTTAGTCTTTTCATGCGAGATTATTATTTTAGGCGTTTCATACGGGCGATCCATAATTTTATTCATATATATCCATAGTTTTATGTTATTTACATAATTTACCTCTGTGCTTCATAGGTGTAGCCTTGCAGGCGTTTGACAGTTGCGTTTCCAAGCGAATAGGATAAATTATTATAGGATATTATTCGATACAGAATTTCACATCTGATTCTTTCTTCGACCAATTCTAAAGTTAGTCGATGAATGTCTCCGAGTGTTCTGTTAACGGTGACGAGATTTTTTCTATTGCAAGTGAGCGTCAGGCCGTTGGTAAGAGATGTTCTCGTTGATAGCAATCAGGAACAGCGCTATGCGGACGACTGACTAAAAGTATTCCTTCAGCTGCGACTTGGATAGATCGATTTGCCAGGAAATTTGCTATAAAGGCTGTGTTCATTGATTTTTAGATCGACAAGAGTATTTACGACACTTGCAGATCGGCTTGCATATCGTATCGTGCGCTCTTTCAATGCCTATGCGTCACGCGCGTTTCCCTCAATGATAATCTAAAGGTCTGGACTTGAACGGTATCGTTCAAGTTCGTGTTGCTTTTGTGCTAAGCGATAGTTGATTCGTAGAAACCAAGCAACTCTTTCGTTGATTATCTTTTCTAAAAGATCGCGCATAGTGTTGGTCAGCGCTGTTGCGTTTGTACGATAGCTTTCTGGTTTATGCTTATTGTTTTTATTTGGTTTAACAACTTTGCTACAACAATTGCTTTCCTCCGGTTGTTGGGCAAGATTCTGTGGATCCATATAATGTAATTGAAAGTATTGAGCAGATGATTCGTTTCAGATGGGTGTGTTTTCAGGGCCTGGGATGGAATCTTTAGTTATTCCGAGATATTTTCCATTTTGAAATTCACAACCGCTATCGTTTGTTTTCATCTGAATAACGCAAGACGTTTCGTAGAACGTTTTCATAGTCTGTTTTAATCGAAAGGAAGGATGGATAATAGTTACTGTTGCCAGAATTTCTCTGAAAATGCGCTTGCGATATCTGTTTCAGGTTTCGTATGTTCGGCTAATGTTGTGCTGCATATTGTTAGATCCATTGCACTGACAGATTCATAGCTCGTATCGAAGTGGGTTAGTGATTTGGTTTAAGATTTGTCTGTCTTGATGCTGATTCGTTTGTTTCTACTGTTTCGTAGTTAGGATCAAGTGACGTAGGTCTTGTCTTTTAGGCTTTTCTTAGTATTAGATTTAGATTAGATTTCTCTCTTGTCCAAGTGTATATGCAAATTTTACCATTTGAAATCCTTAATATAAATCTTATTGCTTTGGGTCTTATTACTTGTACGGTGATATTATAGCTTGCGGCCCTTGGTAAGCAAGGATTCGTGCTTCATGGCGTTTGCATATGACTTGTTTGACCGCGGAGCGTTGTTACGAATTGGATTACCTATTGCGGTGTCGACAGACGAGATACTTCTGTACTCGGCAGTTTGCTTATACTTATACGCTTTTATAATTTATAAATATAAACATCTTAAACAGCATATAAGAATTAATATTAGAATTAATATTAGAACTAGATTTTAGAAGAAACGTAAATTATCAAACATACAAATTGTTACTACTTATTTTACAAAATTGTGAGAATTGTGTAATTCTGATTATTGATAGGTATGAAGCTCGAGGCGATTAGGGAGGATCGCACCAGGGGTGGCAGAAGTACCTATCAGTGTACATATACTTTTCCACCAAATTTTGTCGGTAGTCCTGCAAGTAACATGCCCAGCGACAAATTAGCTACCGGAGGAAATTGTAGTCCAGCTCCAGCTGGTAACGAACATCACTATCCGGCAAGGCACCATTCGAATCACTCCCATAAGATGCAAATGGTACCGCAACTTCTACAGGATATCATGGACGTAGAGCACTTGTGGCATTACAATGATAACGATCGTATGACTGGGATTCAAAACGCAGGGACGAATCTTACTAGAAACAACGATTCAATGTTATTGAGTGTTAGAAGTAACGGAGGATCTGGAATAGAGAACGACACAGGTTCAGGTATCGAGTGTCCCTCCAATAGAACTACAGGAAACGGTAATCCTAGTAATAGAAGAGATAACAGATCATGCTCCAATGTTTCTACTGTTGCTAACGAACAACATGCTGCATCCGTTGGTAACAGTTCTCAAATCAACAATACGAATTGTAATCCAACTCAACATCCCGATTTTCTGTCCAACCTCTGCAATATCGCTGATCATCGACTCTACAAAATAGTGAAGTGGTGCAAGAGTTTGCCGTTATTTAAAAACATTTCGATCGATGATCAGATCTGTCTGTTGATTAATTCTTGGTGCGAGCTACTGCTCTTCTCATGCTGCTTTCGCAGTATGAGCACTCCCGGTGAAATTAGAGTGTCTCTCGGTAAGTCGATTACACTGGAACAAGCTAGGCAGCTTGGCTTAGCGACCTGTATCGAGAGGATGCTTGCATTTACTAACAATTTGAGAAGGCTCCGAGTAGATCAGTACGAATACGTGGCGATGAAGGTAATTACTTTTCCTTCGTTTACTTATTCTCTGAGCTTTTTATTAACAAATGTTTTAACAGTGACATTAATAGACAGAGAGCATGATTACTTATGAAAAATAAATTCAAAGTAGTAGCAATAAGAATCTTTTGAATCGGACTTTCTTTCTGAAAATTTACCAATAAAAATTTGAAATTAAATTTGAAAATTGTTAATAAACTTGTTCCTATTTTTCTTTCAATCATTTTAATATAAATACCTTATCGTTCACATAGAAACCTATTAACAAATAGATCTTATAATAGTCTGACTGAATAAATCAGTATTATATTAAGGAAAAATATATTTTTCTACTTAATGTAATGATAGGTAGTATATTGCCTAACTACGAAGAAATAGAACTATATAAATAGCTATATGCCACAATATGAAAAAACGTTATACGTGAGTTTCTCCGACCTTCGAATGGTTTTGAATATTTTACCTAATATTTTACACGATTTACTGCAAAATTACAGTAAAACACGGTATTCTGCTCAAAAGTCAATTTTACTGCTTTTACAGAAAACGTGCTAAACAAAAACAAAAAAGGAGTAACTGTATTATACGATATTATTCTTGAATCACTTTAAATTTTCAAGCTGTTTAGTTAGCTGCGAAAACTTTATATTGATTTGCTATATGGATTGATTTTTTAACAGATGCTGCTACTTTTCTATAGTTGGGCTCATCAACTTAAATCACTGTTAATTTACAAGATAAAAACTATTTCATATTTTTCATTTTATCGTATCAAAAAAAAAAAAAAAAAAAAAAAAAAAAAAAAAAAAAACAACTAATATTCTATTTTAGACATTGTAACATCATTTTTACAACTTTTAATTTCTTATTCAAATGAATTTAACACTCCGATGGCGATGCGATGTCTGGATCCATTCGGATCGTCATTCTACACAATTCAAAGGTAAACAATCTCTGTAACAACTCGAAAAGGAAAAAGATGTTACACCTATTTCGAAAATAACAATAACTCTAGAGTAAAATGTAATAACTGTGGAAATATATCTATACACAAATATATATATATATATATATATATATATATCTATATGTCTATGTGTGTGTACGTTTGTTTGTTTGTTTGTTTGTTTGTTTGTTTGTTTGTGTGGTGGTGTGCGTGTGTGTGTGTGTGTGTGTATATATATATATATATATATATATAGCGTACACACAAAAATTAAAACGCTTTGTATGCATTGTGCAACATCGTAATAAACCTTATTTGCCTACAGTAGTCTTCTTTTTTATTCCATCATTGATTATTGTCACTCGTATCATGACTTGTAGACGTAAGAAAATAACCATTCTAAGATGAAAAGCTAAATTCTCATACGAGCATACATTGGGATCCGGGGAGACACAGGCAATGACCCACGCGAGCCCCTTGGCCGCCCGCCCTCGGAGTGTTAATAAAAAGTTATGCTATAACCGAATAGCTAATACACACTGATTATAAAACTAACACGTTTCGTTTTTATTATTTATAGGTAATAGTACTGTTGACCTCTGATACAAGTGAACTGAAAGAACCTGAAAAAGTTAGAGCATCTCAGGAAAAGGCTTTACAAGCATTGCAACAATATACTATCGCAAGGTACCCAGAAATGCCTGCTAAATTTGGTGAATTATTATTGAGAATTCCAGATTTACAAAGAACATGCCAAGCAGGAAAGGAATTATTAAGTGCTAAACGTGCTGAAGGAGAAGGTAGCTCGTTTAATCTGTTGATGGAATTGTTGAGAGGAGATCACTGAATTATTACCACATTGAACAATGCCGTAAGTTAATTATTAAATTTATAAAACTGATATATAATATATGGTATAAATGGTATATCCTATAATTAATATACAGAATTTTCACTCTAATACAGATATGGGCAAGTTTTAACTCACCTATCATAGTCGAAAATCTATAATAGTAATACTGTCGTCTACTCGATCTGATCAGTTTTGATCGTGCACCTGAATTAGTTTTTAATACAAACAAATATTTACTAAAGTCTAACACCTTTTTAGCACTTTTTTAACTCTTATAAACTTCGATGTTTCGATTCAATTGTTATCAACCTTTAGATAAACTTCTGTTATTTTCTGCGTATTTGAATATTATTTTATTGTAATATTAAGTTTGATATTTATTGTCACATTGTTCCACACCTATGAACCATTTTATTACCTGTACCAGTAACATTATTTCTATTTTTTTTTATTTTTTCAGAAATATTAGAAATTAGAGTTTCCAATGATTTCTATCCTATATGATAAATTTATTGATAGATAGATCTATTTACAATGGATTAAACAGGAGACGATGGTTATTTAACGTGAACTAAATACACTAATGTGCTATAACTAAGACGACTAAATGGGTAATTCACAACTCACAACTAATAGCTTACAACTCATAACAACTCGGCAACTCAACTCTCGATTTCTCACAACTCGACTCTTCGCAACTCGACTCTCAACTCACGACTCTCCAACTCGACTCTCAACTCACGATTGCCCAACTCGACTCTCAACT
>JACXIM010000107.1:132437-168619 GCA_014737505.1 Bombus sibiricus
TTTTTTCTTGTTACATTATACTATCACAAATAGCTAAGAAATTGTATAAACTATTAACTCTTTGCACTCCGAATTTTATTTCAATTTCGTTACTAGCAGCTCCCAACGCTTTCAAGTGTTTCATTTGAAATTTACTTGAACTAAAAAATAAGACAATTTAAATAAATAAAGGAAGAAACAAATTCACTTAAATACCAGTTTTATTCACACTATTGTTGTATTTTGTAATTTTTAAGTGTATGATATATCTCGAAACAATTTCCAGGATACAATCCTGATTTTCTTTCGCACGTTTCACAAAAAAATGTGGGACTAAAAGAACTAATAAAAACTGATGTCGAGACACACTCGACATAGGAGTGCAAAGGGTTAAAGTAATGGCAAATATAAAGCTATTTAGGAAAATAGATCTTTTACTATATATAACTTGAACGATTTTTTTCAGATTCCACGCTTATGAGGTCCATAAGTTCAGGGAATCGGATGTATTAAATAATCAAGGAGTAGCAGAAATGTAAACAAAACCATAAACATTGCAGTCCATGATACATTAGTTCTGGGTGAAGGGACTACATTCTTGTAAGACTAATCAGAGGTCCACTGTTTAATGCATAAAGCAAATGAGAAATGATGTTTCGTTTCTCTATATTTTTTTGTTTTTGTTCTTTTTTTTAAATTGAAATTACTTTCACGGGGGTGTTGCATAATACAACTCCACCTTGAAACATAACGAATTTCGAAGCGGCCTGTGGTATGCTCGAAATATTCAGCATGCATATTTCTATGCAAAAGAGACTGAAAGTATAATTGAAGCAGAGATGCAGAGCATTTACTTTTACAATAATATCAATGTACAGAGATAGAAAGATTGAGAGAGAGAGAGAGAGAGAGAGAAAGAGAAAGAGAGAGAGAGAGAGAAAGAGAAAGAGAGAGAGAGAGAGAGAGGGAGGGAAAGGAAGAGTGAAAGAGAGAGTGAAAGAGAGCACAAGAGAGAGTGAGAGTTGGTATCAAATAGCATAAAAATGCTAAATTTTATTAGGTAGGTTCAAGTAAACGACGAATACAGAGTTTTAACCTTGATAATTATTATTATAATAAAACAACCAGTATTTTGTATTGTTCTGCGCTTACTTAAAAATAAGACATAGAATGATGTCTTATGTCCCGGTAATGGAAGTGTACTTAAAACATGAGTCGACCAATTGTTTACTTATAGAGCAGTTAATCGTGTAATAATTAATAGGTAATAACATTTAGCTTATCAACAGAACATTCTAATTTTTATCTATTACACAAATACATTTTTTTTTTTTATTCTCTGTACGTTTTTAATAACACGCCGACAACGGATGAAAGATTTCGTACGATAGCTTGATACGTACATATCTTTTTAAACCGCGTGAAACAATTTCTGATATTCTTTTTCTTGTAAATGAATTTTATTTTGAGACACACGTTTTCAAATTCTATGTTACATTCAGTGAAATTTTTGTTGGATTTTTATAAAAATGACGTTTGTTTGTTACTAAAATTTTACGATTATTTTATTGTTTAGAAATTAAGACAGTTTACGTTTGGTTTATTATGTTTATGTAAAAAATATGTATCCTTTGTCGTAATGAAACTAGAATGTTAGTACCAGTGATTAAGAATTTTTATAAAAGATGAATATAAAATTCTATTTGCAATATTTGGAAAATTCAATTATATTCATCGAGTACATTATCGAAAGGAAAAGTTAATTTGTTGTTCGTTTAATGTCATTGTTAAACAAAAAATATAATGAAAATTATTAAATTATTATGAAAGTTATAAAATTATAATGAAAAATTGCGCTTTTGTTGTAAACTGGTGCAATTTCTTATTTTGAATAAATGTAAAATTTTTTTATAAAAAATTAGTCGTAAAATGGACGAGTTGGAGCTTCCTGTTTAAAATGAAGAATACTCATCTCTATCGTTGGTACTATAATGAGACTGTCATATCAACGCATTATTCTTTTTATTAACGCAGCAATTAAGTTTCTTTTGATTCATCGATTAGAACATTACAACATGCAATATTTAATCTGTAATATAACTTGTAAGAATCGTCTTCCCATCTTTATAGCAGATTTCCTTGTGCAGAAAGTGTAGGTTGACCTGTTATATACAGAGTGTTGAAAAAATATGATAAAAGACATGACAAAGACATTTTCAATCATTTTGATTTCAATTGTACTATTACGATACAGCTAATACAAGTTTGTTTTTAAGATATTCAGATATTTAATAAAATAAACCTCTTATTTATCAATTTTAATGAAACACTCTGTGTAAACATACATATTGTGTGCATCGTGAAACATTTTGTTTGTAAAGTTTAGTTTCCTCGTCGAATATCAAATTTTTATTGTACTTCTCATTCGAAAAATATTCGCTTGTTAGTCATTTAATGTGTTACATCCTCTTCAGGTTCCAATACCGTATAATTTTTCATAATGAGATTTTCTTCCCTGTAGAGGCCAACTTCTCTATTTCCAAGGAATCTTTTTAAATAGTTCTTACTTAGTATTTGAATAACAAACAAGATTAAAGCAAAACTTTTAGTTATATATATATATATATATATATATATATATATATACACACACACACACACATCAATGGTAATACAACTTATCTGAATCTGTAGTAACCTACTGAGAAAATAATTCTTGCAAACATTGTTTTGCTACAATTAGTTATTGCCATTGTAATTATTCAAAAGAAAGGAAAAGCTATATTATGGCGAAAAATACAGAGGATTATGCAGTAAAGAATGTGTACGCCATTCAGGTTACAATCTTTAATAATGAACTATGTATAAATAAAAATTCGCCCGTTAAAAGAAGTATTATTAGTACATTAGTTAGTGAAATACTATGAAAAAAATTACTGAAATATTTGTGCCTTCGATAAAATTTAGTATTTTAATCCTTTCGTAATGCGAGGTAGACACGAGAAGAATTATATTAAGAACATCGTGTAGAGATAATATAAATGTATAAAACCAACAACCAACAGTCTGATTAAAATTATTAGTCAATGAAGCATTCTCTAACGATATGATTATCGTACTTTCGATAAGCTTATTTCTCTGTTTCAAAGAAACTGAAAAGCATCCAATGCTTCTAACATCCGTGTTTGATTCGAAATTGAAAATTTTCTCTATTTTATTTCATCGATACAAAATCGAAATAATATAATTATATCGTGTATCTTGGCATATATTATATTTTACATCTACCATAATTAAACTATCTTTTAATCATACAATGAATAAAAAGAAAATCGATTGGTAGCTAAAACAATTATAAAAATAAAATTTAACCAGTAAAGTCTTTCACTTTTAATTAGTTTATGTCAATTATTCTGTATATGGTAGTGCTAAATTTTAATTAACTATTTATATGAAAGAATTAAAATTTATTTTAGATCGGAAGTTTTGTACCAATTAAAAGAAAATATAAATTATGTGACGCTGCTGTAAATATAAAAGTACAGAATAATATTTTTCTGTAACGTATGTATAAAAGATAGGGAGGGACGAAGAGATTGATGAGTCTGATAAACGAATAAATTTAAACTTAGGAAAAAGAGAAAGAAAAAGTACGTGCACGAGAAAGAGAATATCTGTGAATGCGTAACATTAATTTAAACGAAAGTGCACGGAATAAAATTATAATGACGTTATATTTATATTTAACTTGTTAAAAAAATAATCGATTGTGATCTAAATTTGATAAAAAAACAAAGGAATATATCCAGACGTTTATAGCTTGATCAACTTTGTTTCATGTCCTTTCAACTATGACGAAAACTTTAGTTTAAGCACAGTTTTATTTAATTGATCCTCAATTAAAACTTCAATAATAACAATAATAATCGTCTTCCGTTTGCAAAGATATAGTATTAATTATATAATAACAATAATGACAAAATTGGTCAAAATTTCTTCGCCAATCATGACAATATACATATACACTCGAAATTGTGGAATTCATTAATATACATCGATCAAAGAGCTTAAATACAGTACATTATAATGATTAATACACATATATGTACATGTGCGTGTTGAGACTAAAGAAATCGTATGCTAGAAATAATAAATATTACTCGCGCATAGTTTAATATGTAATCATTAATAGAATTATCAAACGCAGCGGAGAAAATTTTTATATCAGATGCAAAGATATTAATGAACTTTATATCATGCACGATGAACTGACTTGCATTTATTTTTCTTTCTATACTATCGTATTTCGTGTTTTGTTTGTAATAATCCTTTTTCTTTTGATAAGAACACGATAATTTCTGTAAGACAGGTGAATAACTTTGATTATCGACAAAAATATTTGCTTGTCAAGTCAGTTAATCGGATGAAAGCAGATTGCGAAAATATTATAATCACGAAAATACTTCATATTCCCAATATAGAAAGATGGCTATTTAAACGCAATTAGAGGATAATTTTATACATACAACATGTTCAATACGAAATAAATAAATTTTTATAAAGTATCGTATTCTGTTCTTACTGTTGAATTAATTCCCGATATTTTCCAATTCAAAGGTGTAATTTGATTCTTATTTAAAATTAACATGAAAGGAAATCAATTTTAGTGCCCCGGAAATTGTTTCTTATATTATTCTTTCAAATAATTTTCTTCAAAATTCTTCATACCTATTTATATTTAGGATTTATACATAATATATGTTACGTCCGATGACTCCTGACGTAAATTAGAATCCATCCCTCGGTCGAGGCGGCCACTAGCTGTGCAAATATAATTAGTCGGACCGCAATAATCTTCATTGTTATAAAATATATTCAAGTCGAGACGTTCCCTATGGTTATTCTTCCATCAGCTAAAAAAATGGGAAAATCGGGTTTTTCCGATGATCAACGCTCATTTCCACCCGCGAGCGACCGTTGGTGGGGCGACCAGCCCCCCAGTAATAGTTTTCCTCTGCGACAGCATCATCGGAGAACTTCGCTAATTTGTCATCTTTACATCGGTCAACATCTCTTGACTGGTTTTTTCATGCGTTAACCAGTCAATGCCTTGACTGGTTTATCAATCTTAGATCAGTCATCTGTTTAACTTATATCTATACGTTCCGAGCGTAACTGTCTGTGTCTACAAAGTTGTTGGAATAAAGTGTATATTGTAACCTGTTGCTTCAGTGTTATAATCAGTTCAACCACCTCTATTATCCTAAACGAAGTAGGGGATCGATCATTTCGTGGCATCGATTATCTAATCGTAACAGGAATTTACGACTCTCGTTGACGCGATCTACCGCGGCCGCGTCTCTCCGCTAACGCTTTCTCGAACAATATATCTTTATACTTTCCACTGTAAAAATTGAAAAAATATGAAAGATGAATAATTAGGATAATAAATAACAGTAAATATTAAATATATGCAGAAATTGGAATCCTGAGAAAAATCAGATTCGTATATCAATGTTACATTATAAAAAAGACATGTAAATATTACTGACATTTTGATTAAATTTGAAGTAAAGAAATTAGAGCCGTGAATATGTAAAAAGTTTCTGTTCTCAAATGTTCATATTAACATCTCTGCTATATAATAACTATCCTTGTAGGAATAAGAAAGTAATAAAAAGATTTTAAACAATAATACATATACATAGTTGTGTATTTGAAGATTTAAGAAGCTTTGTACTCTAAATTATATGTTTTTAGTATAGTATATAGTATATAATATAATCTTTATAAAAAATATATGCAAGTATAAGTAAGAAGGATAGGGATAAAGCATTATAACAAAGCATACCATTATGAATGGTAAAGCTAAGGGTGGAAGATAATAATTGGTAAGAAAGGAGTATAATTCCAGAAACACGTCAGTTATGTGAGCATAAGATTATTGAAAGTAATACTTGTAATGCAAATTATAATTCGTATATTTCAATCGCAATTCAAGGTATGTAAAGTAATGAGTGATAACTGGTAGAACCAGCGACTCTACTCATTAACGTAGAGCACGATCGTATATACGCATAGAGATATAAAGATAAAGTACGCGGTCATATATTACCGTGTAAGTAGATGCGATATGGAAATAGAAAGATAACGCTGTGTAGAGGCCCCTTCTGTTCTTGTCTAATCCGGCATACACACTGACGCTACTCGTTGATAATTATTACACTTACATATTTACTGGAAGAATGTGCATGCGTTATAAGATAAGAGCACAAAGGGCCTTTATACAACGTTCTTTTCCTATTTCTATATTGCTTTTTCAGCTTGTTCACACACTCTCGCATCTTTATATCCCTATCTCTATGGTCGAAACCTGTTTACATGATCCTTTCTGAGTACGCAATTCCTCTCTGTTAACATCAAATATCACATTAACTAGAAATATTTAAATTTTACTAGCTGTTAGGGAAATTTTGTATCTAGCTCTAACGAGTTGGTAATATATCAGTCTTGTGATCCAAGTGTTGAGGGAGGTGCAAATTTACGACAGCAGGACTTTAATTCTCTGCGACTCAAGTATTAAATAAATTATACAGGATTTAAGGAACAACAACAAAAATGGTTGATCGTGTGAACATTAAAGAAATGATACCGGCTTTACCGGATGAAAAAATTGGTAATTGACCTAAACATACATATTTATTTCTTAATTTGACATTGCCCCTCCCAATAATGTGCTGTGTTTATATGATTTACAAGGATTATATTGTTTTTATTTGCGTCTTAATTTTATTCATTTCTCAAAAAAAATGATAAATTGCTAATATGTACGGAACTATATTCAATTTTTTACTGTATATGTCATTTCACAGAAGTTTGTTTCTTATGTCATGCTAAAGACATTCATTCTTTTTATAATAATTTGAAAAAGCTTTGTAAAACACATTTTTGTATAAGCTAACGATAGTTATTATTATTTAAGTAATATATTTTTGTTAATCATATATTATATTTGTGTCATATTTTTATGTATACTTATTATCATGAATATAAGACTATAAGCATCTGCACAAGTTTACATTATTGTTTTATTCTTTTATTGGCATGATTACATGTTGTTTATTAACAATAGATAACAATAACATTTAAAACTTTTTAGATATGCTAGCAGCTACGAGCATTCTTCAGCAACAAGCTGCTGATATTAGGAATCAACAAATCAAGTGGCAATCATATCAACAGTAAGAATACCATTGTTTAAATATTAATATCAAAATATTACTATATATATGTAAATATTTCATAAAATTTTATTTCGAATAATCTATAAAATCTTACATTATATATATATAATATGTGTATCTCTTCTTTATTCACATATTATACATACAGGGTAGGGTATAGTTTGTTTCTATAAAGCATTACTATATGTTCTATAAGTAAAAATAACAAAAGGAACTGTCATATAAACATAGGCTGGTAAATTCTTTTTTAAAATGTTGCAACTGAGATACAAAATAGCAGAGTAGTTTTTTGCTCGATAAAGGAACAGATATTTATATTAATTCTAGTTCAGTGGTAATATGTAAAAACTGAATTCATTATATTGAGAATTTCTTGCTGATTTCCTTTACTGTTAGTGAATACATTACAAATCCAGTGCATTAATTTTTTCTCTTAAATCAGTTATAAGAAATACTGTAATAGCATAATATCTGGTGAACCCAAAAGTAAACAAATTTGTTCATCTTGATCTGTTCATTATTGGGAATATTGCTTGTTTAAGTATTATTTTTGAGCCCACATGTGTATTTTTTCATATTACTCTGGTCACTAAATTGTTCTTGATATCATCAGCTACTACATTATGAAATCAAAAATGCATGATGCCATTTAAAAGAGCCAAACAAACTTAATTCTTTTTATTGAAGAAAAAGTTTTATGGAAATTTTTAATATTAAAATTTGTGACTAATTAAAAGCTCACTAGCTTTTTTCAAAATATTTTTTCCTTAAATTTTCCTGAAAATACATACATACATATATATATATATATATATATAAATGTATTAAATAACACTTAATATTCTATGTTTTATAGGTCTCATATGATATCAAAAGAAGATTATGATTTTATAGTGGCTTTTGATACAAATGATGCTAGTGTTCGGGATACAAAACTTAAAGAAAATCCACATCAAGCTGCTAAAACTTTTCTTAACTTACTTGGTCATATTTCAAAAGACCAAACTATACAATACATCCTTACAATGATTGATGATATGCTTCAGGTACATCAAATCATATAAATTAAAACATAGTAAAATACCCTTTATCCAAATTCATCAAAAGGCAAAATGGTTGAGATAACTGAATCATTTGTAAAATAAAAGTGTACTAATTTTTTTTATTATCTAAAATTTTTTATTCAAATAACCGAAATTCACATTTATATTTATAATTAAATCAAATCATATATTTACCTTTTTTCTTTCTAATGATATAAAATTATTTATATTCAAGCTAAGAGTTTATATAAATGAAATTATACGCGACAATAGTTGAAATAATAAAAACTCATTTCATTCAAATAAATGGAATTCACATAAATTGAGTTTTCTTGTAATATGTGATTTATTTTTATTAACTGTTTTTAAATATATTTTAGGAAGATCGAAGTCGTGTAGAAATCTTCAGAGAACATTCAAGTCGCAAGCGTGAATCAGTATGGGGCCCTTTCTTGAATTTGTTAAATAGACAAGATGGATTTATAATGAATATGACCTCTCGAATTATTGCTAAACTTGCTTGCTGGAGTCACGATCTAATGGAAAAGACAGATCTTCAATTCTACTTGACATGGTTAAAGGATCAATTAAAACTCAGTGTGAGTTAACAGATATATAATCATTTAATTACACGATTTAAGAATTATAAGCATACTTTAAAAATAAAATATATTTGTGTACCATCATAAATGTATTTTTCATCATAATATTAACACAGTATTATACGTGCTTCTAATTTATTAGCACTAGCTTAGCTTTTTTTTATATAATATAATTATGTGTGTGTACACAATGGTGTTGGTTTCCATTATACCATATAGGATGGAGAACATAATTGGAACTACTTCTATTATTCCATAAAATATTTTTATATTGTTGATAAGTTGAATGGTTTCAAGGTGAATATGACTTGATGTGTTGCAGAATATGTAATTATGAAGTAATTTCAATTGCCTGCTTCATCCTGTATACGTGTAAATTATAACTCAAATATTGTATAATATAATTCATTAATTAGTCTCAAAACTCTGTTCCTTTGTTCATTTGTATATTTTTATATATTATTTCTTTTTAATTATACAATAAGTGAAATTTGTAACAATTTATATATTTTATACAAATTTTATATATATAACTTTCACGTAAGTGAATTTATAAAAGTCTGCTAAAGTATATAAATACAAATGCCAATAAATCGCCTTAGATCAAATGCTACTAACTATACATTAAAAATATAGACATACTGTAGCTTACACAGTAAAGCGATAGAAAGTGATTGCAATTATTTAAATATATGGGATTTTAGCTTGAGGTTCCTCAGGATACAGATTTACATACAAGAGTAGAACAAGGCAACACTATAGACAAAGAAGCAAATGAACTACATGAACTACAAAGTCTGGTTAGTCTCATAATAATTAAGTATGTATTAACACGAAAAGGTCATACAACTAAACTTTCCTATCAATTTTTAAACATAAGATAGCGCGAGGTACAAAGAGTTATAATTGCAAACAGAATACAATTGAATATGAAAATAAATAAACATTATGATAACCATATGTAATATTCTTTATACAAAATTATTTTTATTTAAAATAGAAATTACTAATGCTGGATGCCTGTGCATCTCTGATAAGATTTTATCGTTAATATAAATTGTTTTTGTTTTGTACATATAAGAGTGCATTCGCATTTGGTTTGCATAATGATTTCTTTTTATTTTACTTTTTTGGTGCACACACATAATTTAAATTTCAATCTTGTTGTTCAATTATATTTTTATTATATATACCATCGTGTTTATTCAGAATAATGAATACATTCAGTCCGTGGCACGTTGTTTACAAATGATGCTTCGCATAGATGAGTATCGTTTCGCATTCGTGTCAGTTGATGGAATTTCCACTTTACTGAGTGTTCTGACAGGCAGAGTAAATTTCCAAGTACAATATCAACTGATATTCTGTATATGGGTACTCACTTTTAATCCTTTGCTTGCAGAGAAAATGAATAAGTACGTATTGCATATATGTATATTGCATATGTGTAACTGCATTTTAAACAGTTGTTAAAAATATAACATAAAATTTTTATTTTAGGTTTAGTGTCATTCCTATATTGGCGGACATTTTAAGTGATTCTGTAAAGGAGAAAGTAACTCGCATTATTTTAGCAGTATTTAGGGTAAGTTACTTAATCTTTCCACGAACGTGACGGCTGTAGCCACCTAATATTGTTTTTATTAACAACAACATATACGGATGCTAATTGATATGAAAAAATACCAACAAGTTTCGAAATCTTGTTTAGTCTTGTGGGATATATGTGTGATTCTATGTGCCATTTCAATTTTACAAGTGTCCGCGAAAGTGTTAATATGCTAAATGTTTCAAAATTACAGTTACAATAAGAGAGGTGATACGAGATAATGAAAAAAACATTTCTACATATGTTTAATTTACTTTATAGTATATAGTTTATAGTTTATAGCTATATAATTTTTTATATATAATGTTTCAAAAATTCAAATTCGAATGTCTGTCAGTAAGGAATCTATTGTACACCAATCGTTTCTATAAAATGTTCTTTGTATATCTTAAGAAAAAGAAAAAGATAGAAATATTAAGTATATCATTATTTGGTTTTGGACTGTGTACATATATTATTTGGTATAGAGACTATGATATTTCATTTTCAAATTCTAATTTATTTTTGAACTCCAATATTCTCGTAAATGTAGCAGAAAATTACATCTCACTATTTTAATGAACTAACATTTTAATGACATGGTATTGATTCCTGTTAAAATCTAAATACAAGGGTGAGATTTCATAGCTTTTATATTCAGCAGTAAATAATTTGTTAATTAAATCTTTATTAAAACAATCTACGTATGACTGATTTTCTGATTAACAGACACTTAAAATTTACATTTTTAGAGATTCGTTATAAAAAGATACAGTAATTAATTAATCAATCCACAGTTCTAAAATTTTCTATACTTTTTTTTAATACATATTTTATTTTTAATACTCCATAGAACCTCATTGAGAAAGTAGAGGATGGGCAAGTTGCTAAAGAACATTGCATCGCAATGGTACAGTGCAAGGTACTGAAACAACTTTCGATCCTTGGACAACGTAAATTTGACGACGAAGATATTACCGATGATATTGAATTCTTGAATGATAAATTACAAGCATCTGTTCAAGACCTAAGTTCGTTTGACGAATATTCGACCGAAGTGAAATCGGGACGTCTTGAATGGTCTCCCGTTCACAAATCTGGCAAATTCTGGCGAGAAAATGCTAATCGACTAAATGAAAAGAATTACGAGTTACTGCGTATTCTGGTACATCTGTTAGAAACTAGTAAAGATCCCTTAGTTCTCAGCGTAGCTAGCTTCGATGTAGGAGAATACGTAAGACATTATCCACGTGGTAAACAGTACGTTCAATGAAACATTTTTACTTACACATTAAAAAACGATTTACTAAAATCATTTTTGAAATTATTCCAGTATAATAGAGCAACTTGGAGGTAAACAGCGAGTAATGCAACTTTTAGGACATGAAGATCCTAATGTAAGATACGAAGCTCTTCTTGCAGTCCAGAAACTCATGGTACACAATTGGTGTGTAATTGAAACATCTATATACAAGGCAAAATTTGTACCAAATTATTGTCAAAAGTTGTAACATTTGATAATATAAATGATTTGGTATTTTATTTATAGGGAATATTTAGGAAAGCAACTGGAGAAAGAACAAACTGGATCAAATGCACCAGGAGCAAAACCTGGAGCACAAATCCCAACGAAAGCATAAACAAGTATATAAGCTATGTAAGTTTCGATTCAAGTCTGTATACTTTGCCTTTGTTTTCATTTTATTTACTTAAATACTTGCTTGTCCAACTGCTTGTACACTGCGTATAAAAATCGGTATGAGAAAAACATTCTTAGTATTGGAATTATATTATAAAAATTACTTTGCATTCTAATGTAGTTATCTGTAGATAGCAAGAGAACAATATATATTCCAATAAATATATGATTCGTCATGTTGTCAAATCTAATAAATCAAGAAATGTACATAACTGTTATAAAGTATTGAATAACGGGATAAAGATATTTCTAGAATAATATTTATGGAATTTGTAAGTAAAATGTTTACGAAATGTTAAGAAAAATAAACTATTATCACTAAAAGAAAATAGAAAAGTATATGCATTATATTTGTCATTTATTTTCATTTCTCCGCAAATGACAATTTTACATTAATATTGCAAGATGTTAATTGCGTTACGAGATATCGGAAAATGTATGGTATGTCAACTTCTCTCACAGATTCATCATCACCACAAAGACGACATTTTGTCTTGTCATTTAATCCTGATGCACTTAGACCCATTTCCATTACCGGACCCAATAACGTTCCACATTTTTTACAAACCAGAGTCTGAAACAATAACGTTATTATTAATTAAATGTATACTTATATAATAAAAAAAGAAAG
The DNA here is from genome assembly GCA_014737505.1 of Bombus sibiricus. Classification (NCBI taxonomy): domain Eukaryota; kingdom Metazoa; phylum Arthropoda; class Insecta; order Hymenoptera; family Apidae; genus Bombus; species Bombus sibiricus. The sequence continues at coordinate 145,224 of JACXIM010000107.1, forward strand.
AAATATGTGTTCTTAATGTCTCAATTATATGTTCTATTATTTAAATTAACTTACGGTAGTTTTGTCTGAACAATGGAAAAGACGATCCTGAAGTAAGAACGAACAACCATGAGATAGTAATGAATCTCGTTCCATTTCTCCAAAGCGAACACCACCACCCCTCCTTCTACCCTTTATAGGCTGTCTTGTTAAAACATCAATTGGCCCAGTACTTCTCACCTGTAAACATAATAAAACAATAGATAAAAAGACACGTTTTAACTTATTATAAAGAATTTAATTCTCTCTACCAACCTGCCACTTATCTGAAACCATGTGACGTAATCGTTGATAATGTACTATTCCAAAAAATATATCAGCAGTCATTTCTCTTCCGTCTATTCCTGAATACATTCTTTCTGTTCCATAATAATTATAACCACCGCGTTCCAATAATTTTCCGAAATATTCAACAGCTGTCTCATCCTCATTAAATCTAAACGATGTTGCATCATGCACCAATCCATGTATGGCTGCTGATTTTCCAGCCATCACCTCGATCATCATAGCTATTAAATATGCAATTTAAATAGTTACAATAAATACAGAAGTAAATATTTCAAATATTAAAATCTGTTTAAAAAGAATTAATTTTACCTATTGTCATACGGCTTGGAAAACCATGAGGATTAAAAACAATATCTGGAATTAAACCTGTTTCTGTAAATGGTAAATCCTCTGCAGGCCATTTTTGTGAACAGATACCCTTTTGACCTGCCCTCGAAGCAAATTTGTCTCCAACATTTGCATTACGCTAAAAAATTCGAAATTTTTATTTGGAATCCTTAGATTAACATTCTTATACTTTACAGAAATTATTATGCAGGACTATCACACATTAGGTGGTACAAGCAACTAGTACAATCATTCTTATGTAAAAAAATAAATTGGAAATGTAGAAAATTTACAAAATAGAAGTGTATTTGTAATTTTTAACATTTCAAAATTAATTTTTTAACATAAGAAAATACTATTCGAATATCAAATCTTCTAAATTAAAAAAAGGAAGAGCAATTCGATCTGACAAATAATTTTTAAAATAAAAATTCATACTTAAATACAGCCTCTCTTCAGGGCACAGGAAGAGAGAGTAAAGGGGTCAGGACAGAAAGTGTTAAGGAGTTCACGTATTTAGGTGTACTAATAAAAAAAAGTATAAAAAGTGCGAATGTCATACACTTAGCCAGATATGGGAAATTAGGGAAAAAAATTTTGGAGATAATTTCAGATTAAGAATGTTCCTATTTAATTTATTGTTGATGGGAGTAGTCATATATAGCGTGGAGCTGTGGGGTGTGCAGGAAGAAAGGAAGTACTAAGGAAAGAGAAGAATATCTGAAAAAGAATGGGTTTAGTATAATGGGAGCACAGGAAAGAAGGGAAAGAGGGTATGACATCTCAAGTTGAGAGTAAGAGACAAGAAAGTGCAAGTATAACAAAATTGCAAAATCAAAGTCTGTATAGCCAAAGATATAGATATAATATAAATATAAATATGTAAGGACAGTGCAACTGTCAGGAAAAAGAGCAGTTAGTGACACAAGTAAGATGCAGATTGATAGAGAGGTGGAGCAGATATTAGGAGGGAAGTAAAAGAAAAGAATGGGGGTAAATGCAAAGATTTAAAACACATGACAAGAAAATGTAGAGAATTAGAAAGGGAAATTGGTATAGGAGAGATATTCAACGAAGAAGAAAAAGATAGGGTGTATACTGAGGAAATTAGAAAAAAAAAAAAGAGGAAAGAGTAAAAAGAAGTAAATTATACAATTACGTAAAGATTTACGCAATTGATAACATATATAATAGTTAATGGTTAAATAGATGATAGACAGTAGATATATAATAGTAAAATAAGGATAAAATAAGGTTGTGTGTGTGTGTGTGTGTGTGTGTGAGTGGATGGGTATGTGTAGATAATTAAATGAGAATGCAAGGTAATAAGGAAGATAAATGCAAAACTAACAAAATAATAACAAACTTTTCCTAATTACATGTGTACTGTAACATATATCATTTGAAAAAAATCCCTGACATTGACATCCAATTTTCAAAGATCATCAATTCAAGAGATATAAATTGATATTTTACTTACTGGAATACGAAAAGTGATACAAGCTCTACGTGGAATATGACTATGTAATGTTCCACAAAGTTTTACAGTATCAACATAAGCATCCTCCTTTCCATGATATTTACCAGTAACATATGTTGATTGATCTGCATCATAATAGCTATTAAAAAAGATGTATTTCATATCAAATAAAATAAAAGATTACTGAAAATGTTAATAATTCCATGAATAAAACTTACCAATAATAGACATCACCTTCTGAAATCATTGTACCTAAAATAGGAAGGCCATCGACGTCTAATTTTTCTGCGAGATCAGGTTTATCAGGATTCCTTGCAAAATAACTTTTCTGATCTTTCAAATCTACGAATTCAGATTTATAAATCATTCCATGTGCAAAACCCCTATCGTGTGCTGCTTTGTTTATGATCATCGCATCTTCCATATCATACCCCTAACAAAATAAGTAAAGGTGTTTAAAAATTATTAGATCGGTCAATACAAAATGTTTCCTCAAATAAAACTTTCATCTTTGTAGCAATTTAAAAGTTTCTTCAAAATATCACATATTTAATCAAAGTACTTTTTGTATAATTTTATATACTTGTCTCTTTTAATTAATTTCATTATTCAAGATATATAAATGTCATCTATATTTCAAAACTAAAACATTTTTCTTAAAATATGATTGTCAATAATATATTTTCCAGTCTTGCCCTTACTTTATTTTGTAATGAAAAAACCTTTTAATTTCATGAACCAAGATCGAACTCTTTTATCATTATGTATGTATATAATTTTCCTAAATGGTAAATTTAGCAACTACAGTTTATGTATCTATACTAGTATATTTTCAATTAACTCTCTGTTACAAAAAGAGACAATTGAGAGTTATATTATTGTTCTTCACCAACATTGACGTCATCTTTTCTAAATTTAATCTCATCGAAAAAATAGAATTCTATATATATGTAGAGGGTGCTTCGTTTAACTAGGAAATGTGGAATATCTCTTGAGGAATTGAAATTACCAAAATATTATTCTTACAAAAGTTGTTTGGTATATAAGAGGACATTAAATGGTGTAGATAATTTTTTTGTAAGTGTGTTAGTGGAGGAGGTATTACAGTCAAGTTCATTTTTTTATATGGAAACCTGTATTTTTTTATTTATATCACCACATGATATCAATCCACGTAGTAGAATATCATAAATTAGATCCTTAGAGCGCCATCATACTATGAATAAAAAAGTACATGGTTTTGTTTAAAAAACCTAGCTCAACTTTAATACCTCCTCCACTATTATACTTTTAAAACATTATTTACATTAGTTAATGTCCCCCTATATGCTAAATAACTTTCGTAAAAACAGTTTTTTTATAACTTTAATCCCTCGAAAGATATTTCACCATTTCCAATTAAACAAGACATCCTGTATATGTTAAAATATAATATATAATTCTAATATTTAGAATATATATATATATATATATATATATATATATATATATATATGTTTCATACATAACAATCTAAAAATTAACATATATATTCGGTTGTACTTACTGTGTAAGAAATAACGGCAACGATTGCATTAGTACCCATGGCAAAATCATCAAGATTAATTTCGTCATAATGCACTGGTCGAAAGAGTGGTGTTGCAGGTGTTTGCAACCTATATAATTTAGTTTCAGATTGTAATTGCCATGTATGGCATGGAGTGCCCATTGTTTGTTTACCCATCTGAAAAACAGCGGAATTTATTATTTGAAAGTTTGCAAGTTTATTACTTTCAAGCAAAAAAGATTTGTAAAATATCTTAAGGTGTATATACACCGAGCGTACTAGAAATACATATTTACAAACCCCTTCAGTAATTAATAATATAAATAGTAGTTAATAATTATGTGATAAACATAAATGCTCATTTTACTAAACTTTATGAATACTTTGATATCTCAAACTTTATTTCTCTGGAAATAAAGAACTATCACCTTGGGAAATGGTGCTATTCATAAATTAGTAACAAATGCTCTCTAGCATGTCATTCTTTGTTAACATTTGTTTAATGGAAACATTAAAAGAATATTCTTTATAAAAGTTTGTTAATAGATCATAAACAATTGCGAATTTTGTGCATAATTTTACCTGACATTGATACATATTTCGTGGACTTTGATTGCAATCTGGCATTGGGATAAGACTTGCTAAATTACTTAAGAAAGCCGTTTTTGATAATTCTTGATGTGATGTCAACTGTAATAGTAAATAAAATTTTTATAAATAAATGAATACCAAAGCAAAAAAGATTATTTTGAAAAAATGAGGAAAATAATATATTACTCCTTCATAGGCTTCTTCAGGTGTAACACAGATATTTAAATAAATTTGTTCAAATGTTCCTACATATTCCACCTTTTTAGCAGCTAAATTCATTACTGGTCTCATCATACGAGCTGGATTTGTAAATAAATATAATCCTGGATATTGTGCTGGTACATTTTTTTTTGGCACCAGTGCTATCTCCATCGTACATGGAACCTAAATATAATAAACCTAATATAAATAACCTAAATATAAATAAAAGAAAAAAAGTTTGTTGCACTGAATTAGGAAATTACGAAGTTACCTCTTGGCCTTTTATTTTAAGCAATCGTAGCTTGTCTGTTACTCTTGAAATTATATTATCGTCTATTAATCCTATTAATTTTCCATCCAATATTACAATGTAAGATTTTTTCCAGTTATCAGCAATTGACAGTGGGATCATTCCAAGATCCATCAGTATGATGGGAACATTAGCTTTCAATTTCGGATTAACATGTTTCGTAATGATGCAATTCATTGTTAAATGATTAAGAAGACCACAAGGTGCACCATCAGGTGTATGTACAGGACAAATGAAACCTATAAAATTACAACAAATTATTATTATTATTCTTATATTAATAAAGCAAAATTTGTTTAAATATTACAAGTTAATAAACAAATATTACTATAGTACAAACAACAAACTGGATCGTACATAATTCAATAAAGTAATATAAAAAAAAATGTTGTGCATCTATTATTTCCTTATAAAACGAAAGAAATTTTTGAAACAACCTAATATACTAAAGTATTACCCCATGCATCTGGCAATAATTGTCTAGCTTCTGTGGTCCTCATTTCTTGGAAAAAGGAACCTCTGTGTATTGCACGAAAATGGCTCATGTATCGCATTCTATTAATATTTTCAGCGACAATTGTGAGACCTGTACTTTGCATCAATCCTAAACCTGTTGGTGATCTTAAATTTCCAGTAGATAAAAAATTTTCCATTTGTGATTCCAGCGAATTTCCATGTTTCATTACATTTAGCATTTCCTCTATATACATATGCAAAACAATTATAATTGTAATATAGATTTATAATCTTTAAATTAATTTTTGAAAATACTTACGCACATTTAAGGTGTACCTATTGCCAGCACTCCTTGCACGTTTCAAAATACCCATTTTAAGACCAGTCAACCAACTATATAATTTTTCTTTCAATACCTGCAAATATAAATGACCACCCAGTAAACATTCTTGCATCATCACAGCATCAGCACCTTCTACGGCACATTTATTATTTGCAAGAGCAAATAGCTTTTTTGTCATAAATGCGAGTAAATAAAATTTATCCAGTGGATCATGAAGATGAATTGCTATACAATGCCTAAAAATGATATATGTTAATAACATAAATTAATTTACATTTCTCAGTGCATTAATTAAACTTACTTGATTATAAAGTCACAGACATCTATATCAGTAGCATCATGAGGTAATTCAAAAAGTTTTATTCTAAACATTCTCCCTATATAAGCTTTGCATTCTTCATGACTACTTAAACCTTGTTCATGTACAGCTCTTAGCATATTTAGAATACAACCTTTGTAATATAAATCATCTTCACATCCAGCTGTTAATGCACTATAAATAAAAATATCCGAAACATCGACCAAGCATTTTAACATCAAGATCAATGGAACATAGTATAAAACTTTCCTATATGAAAACATTAATTTTGCTGAGCCATCAGTTACATAATGCAAAGTATTATTCTGTAAAGCATATAATGATGTAGTAACATAGTTTTAATTTATAAAAAATTTAACTGGATTTGGAACACGTACAGCTGTAGTATTATCATCTCGTACACTTCTTAATAGCAACCCAAGATCGCTAAATTGTATGCCGCGAGCTTTCCAGCCTGATCTTCTAATAGCAATGGGATAATTCCTCCTTGTCATTAATAACATTCTTATAATCCTCTCAAGGCCTTTAATAACGAAATATCCACCCCATTCTTGTTCATGTTCTCCATGAGCAACTAAATCTTTAGGACTCATCTTATTTAAATGACATCTATTAGACTGTAACATTAAATGCAAATAAAATATAATTGAGCAATTTATTTTGCATAACTATATTACATACTTTAATCATAATTGGAATTTCTCCTAAATCCCTTTCGAGCGTCTCTTGCACTTCATTATTGATAGACCATCCTAATTTGACTGTTATCTTTCCTTTATAAGTACATCCTCGTTGTCTACATTCTGTAGGATAGATTTTATGATTCTTTACCCCAATTGCACCGGATGGAATATTTGGTTGATGAATAGATACATCGTCGATCCATAATGCTACTTTGTCTTCATTTGGCAGATGAATATAAACAAGTGGATTGTCTCTAACTGCCTCAGACAGGCCATCTTCTAGCATATAATTAAAAGAATCTATGTGCGGAGCACCTAAGCTCTGCAACAACTGAAATATATAAAGAAATTTAATTAAACTTAATATTTTTAAATTATATTTATGGTTATGGTAATCGTAAAAGAAAAATAGATATTTACAGAATTCTGCTTTTCTGGAGGTTTGCCAAAATTTGTTGACGTATTTGTCAATTTCGGTTCAATCAACATTTCTATATTTTTCCAAATTATAACATAAAATATTTAAAATAAAATAAAATAAATATACACTACGTAAATCTGGTTACGTACACGAGACTTCACCCACGTGTATGTTGCAGTACTACCAACTTACACACATATTACAAAATCTACAATGATATTGTTATGGATTTAGCGGTTATTTAAAATTTTATTTTACATGAATTGCTGTCTTGCTATTTATGGAACTCTACTCGACAAAATACGCACAGAGTTCAAGACAACGATTGAAATATAAAGACAAACTTTATTACAGAGACAACTTGCTCCAGATTACTTCACACCAATCAACCTAATTCTTCGACATACTGAAAAACAGTAGTTCGAAAAATTCCTTACTTCCTAAATTTTAATTTCTTCTAAAAGATCTTCATGGTCTAATTACAAGTTAAATTCCGCTTCATCAATTAAAGATATTTTCGTCAATTTCACTTTATCCTCAGATCATTCACAAGTTGCAAATTTATTTTTTCCATGGACATAGGAATATAGAGACCACAAAATGGTATCGTGGGAGTATAGGAGTATCTAGACCACAATCATATAAATTGGTCTCGATACTCGCTAGAGAAAACTATCTGAAAATTAAGTCGTGTCTAGTAATGAAAAATCAACATGGAAGATCAACAAAGTCCGCTTTCTTGCGAGGCAGACAAAGATGAGTAGAGTGTCTATGTCTCTGTTTAAGATATTCAGCATGCCACACGTGCACAGAACGAACACCTTCTTTTCTTCAATATAGATTTTTCACGACTGAATTTTCGGATGATTTCTTCTATACCATCGGTATATAAGTATCAAGACCATATGTACAGTGTATGTATACGACCGTCCAGACTTGTTGTACATACATATAACCGTGTTCCTGGTCGTGATCATGGACGTATCTGGTAAAATTCTGTATGATAAAGTGCGAAATTTACGTTCGGAACTTTCGAACGTTGTTACACCAGAAATATTAGATAAAATTTGCGACAAACCTTCGCTACAACCATTTTTAAAATGGTTCTGCGAAAATGTAAATAATGTCAACGTTCTTTCAAACGAGGATGTCCAAATGTAAGTTACTTCGAATATTTTTAAGCCTTTTAATTCATTTAAAATCTACTAATTTCATTCGTATATGTATGTGAATGAAAGCTAAAATTATGAATTTAGGTTTTAGAAACAAAATAAAATAATATAATATATACTATATTTTTGTACTTTGAAAATAAAATATTTTAAATATATAATGAATAGTTTACATTCTTTGTGAAAAATATATTTTTCTCAAACCTTGATTTAGATTTTCTTTATTCATTTATGATATAATAAATATTGAAATTTTATTTACGTTACAATAACATAAAGTTTCATAATAGTGAGCGACTTGATCGGTATCTTTAATTTTTTCCATGCTGTTGTAATGTGTTGAAAGATGCTCTTTAAAAAGAGAAAATATCATTTAAAAACTGCTGCAAACAATTATAAATACTTTTAATTTTAAACTAAAACTAAATCTAACTTTAATCTAACCCCAAACTGAATATTGAATCTTGTCATTTGATTCGTTCACCAAATCTAAACCTAACCCTAACCCAAGGAGTACAAATAAGCTAGACACCGACAACAATGCAGGCGAATACGAAGTTTCATTTTTCATTTGTTATTTTTTTGTTATTTGACTATTTTTTAAATAAATATCAAGCTTCTTTTTTAAGTGTTTACTGTTTACCTTTCTTTCATTTAATTTGCGCTTATATAGATAGGATTAAGTTTAGTTTTAATCTAAAATTAAAAGTACTTATAATTGTTCGCGACATTTTTTAAATTATAGTTTGGCTTTCTAAATAAACCCCTTTAACACATACTGACCAAATTGCTCACCAGTACTAAAAACTTCTTTGTTAAGTTGGATTAAAAGTAAATTTCAATAATTTGTGTTTCAGAAAAAATAAACTCCAAGAAATGAATGAATGGATAGAAGGTTCAGAATTAGATCATGCATTAAAGGAAAATACTAAAGATTATCCTGATTTATTGAAAATAATTTTTTTCGATGACACAAATATTAACGATTTGTTTGCAGAATATGAAACAGTGAAGAATTCATATAAGGAAGACAAAAATTATATTTATACATTGCAAAATGGGATTCAAAATTTAAAGTAATATGATCATTATGTGTTTCTATTTATGAACATATATTATCTTAGATTAAATGTACATTTAATTACATATTTAAACTCTTAACAATATAATCGCTTTAATTTTATAATTACTTAAGTTATAATTTTATTTTCTATTGTAATATATTTTCATAACTTGAAAAAGCATAATTAGCTTTTTACAACATTAAACACAGGATACTATTTTATAAAAAATAGCAACATATTGATTTAGGTCACTATGATTTTTAGCTCTGCATATATGTAAGATTAATATTATTATATAAAGTAATACATTGTTGCAGAAAATTAGAAATTGAATTAGATGAGACTATAGAAAAGGAAGAAGAATCTTTGGGTAGAGAAAATATTAAAGCTAATAGAGCATATGAAGAATGTTCCATAATTATGAAAAAATTCGATACTCAGAATCATCAATTTTTTAAAGAAGTTGAGTTCCTTGTGAACGTTTATGCAGACGCAGCCGAAAATGTGAGTAATTTGTAAAATACCTTCATAATTTATATCATAATAATATATAAACAGGATGCATCTGAAAGTTATGTATAGTGTGAAACAAATTATTTATTTGTTTATCAAACTTGATCTTGAAAATTATGCTCAAGGACAATTTTGTGGCCCATTTTTTAAAGAGATCTCCACCAATCCAAAGGTGTAGAATCACTTATCAAAGCCATGACAAATAATTTGGTTACACTCTGTATAAACGGATACGAGGTGATTCCTGGTAAATGAAAGATAAGAAAAAAACAGAATATCTTAATTAAGAAATGCTATTTATATTTTTCATATGAGGATTTACATCTTTTATCCACATTATTACATAATGTTCCTTGTACTACTCAACTTCGAATAATTCATAATGGAACAGAACGAAATTTTAAATTCGATTTTCTCAAAAACTAATTGTAAGCCTCAAACAACTAAAATTTTATTCAATACTTTTCCCTTATCTCTTTATGAGGAATCAATTCGTGTCTGTTTGTACATAACTTTCAGACGCATTCTGATATATATTAGTAATATATGTACTAATAATAATAATATTGTGTTTATAGAAAGGAAGACCATTATTATGGACTCAAATGCCACTAAAACTTTTTACCAAAACTATAGAACTATATAATCATTACTTAGATGTTCATATAAAACAACAGTTTGGAAATACATCTGAGGAAGAGCAAAAGACTGATTCTAATTATGTTTCCTTAATTAACAGTAATAAAGAAAAAACTATGGATAACGAAAAATTATTGGAACTGACATTATGTAAAACAAAGTAATTAATATTGATAACTATTAATAAATCGAATATCCTTTGTATTTATTGATTGAAAGAGATATTTATTTTATAGCTTAACTAATGCAAAAATAGAAGAAATTCTAGCAAAAGTACAAGAGGAATCATACATTGCAATGTTGAATTATATAGAAGATATATATAATTTAGGAGATATGAAAGTACCCAAACATTCTGAATTAAGGTACTTGAAAGCTCTTTAAGTATAACTATTTCATTAAGCACATTATCTATTTTCTAATGAATATTACATTTATGAATCAAAATTAGAACAGAAATTTTAAAGGTAACTAGGAAAAGAGATTTTTTAGAAGAAAATATCACTTTGTTACAAGAACGTCAGTTAACAGAAGTAGTGCAACAATTCTCAGAATTGGAAATAACTAAGATCTTAAAACAGGATGCTCATACGAGACTTATACGAACAAAAAATCATTTAGAAAAACTTAGAAACTTACAGTTTCTTGCACGAGAACATGGTCATGTGCATACTGATTTATTACGAATGCTGATGGAAGTGCAATTTCAGTGTCTTAAAAATGTTTCTGAATTTGTAGCTGATGCTTACCACTATTTTACAACAGAATATTCACTATCATCCACAAGATGTGTAAGTCATTTATTAAAACAAAACAAATGCATTTTCAGTTTGTAATGAAATTTCATTTATATATAGGAAAGTATGCAGAAACTGCAAAACAAGTATTCTGCCATTGTATCTTCACCAAAAATACATAATTCATTCCACAAATTTTTTTTTTCAATGGTATGTAGTGACAATAGTACACATCAGTTAAATTCTGCATTACAAAAGTATAATGATCTCATAGATGAAAACAAAATTAAAAGAAAAAACCTATTGAAAACTTATTTAAATTCAAAAGTTGACAAATTAGAAATATTGTAAGTATTAATTTTTTACCAATATTTACCATTATAATGGGTACAATAAGTGTTAAATTGTTATAATTTAGGGAAAATGAAATAAATTCGCAATATTTAAACGAAGTTGAGAAAGGACCTACACATACATATAAACCAATTTCTTATGATATTGAAATAAATCACAGTGAAGCACTCAATAATTTACAAAAGATACAAAATGATTTGTCAAAGATCAGAAATCAAATGAAAGAACGATTGGTAAATTGATAAATAATATATATGTATATATATATTTGTTTTGTATATATATTATCTTATTTGTATAATATTTGAAATCTTTCGTTGTAGAAGGCAGATACAAACTTCGAGCGAGAAAAGGCTATTCTTTGGCAACGATTTCTAATCGATCCTGATACATTAAGAAAAACATATAAACAATTGAAAACTGTGACAAAGAGATCTTGCTTCGATGATGCACTTAAAAAGGAATTAAATGATTCACTGTAATTTACTACTATTATAAATATAGCCATACAATAAATATTATAAATATTATAATGTATCATTAGAAAGATTTTGATAAATTAGGTTATATTAAATACACTGCCAAATAGATTTCAATAAAATGTTTCTAATGATATGCTAAAAATATGTAATTGTGAAGTGTATAATATAAATCTTATTATCTAAAATTTATATAACTTGTGTATTAGTTAGTAATAAATGATAATAGAATTTATAGAAACTAATGCAAATTGAAATGGAAATAAATAATTGAAATAAAAATCTACCAATAAATTTTTTTCATTTATTATCATTCCCTATAAGATATATCAAACCGTTCGTATGCAAGCATTGGAATCACTAATAACTGTACCTATGTATATATATTTATGATGTCAAAGAGGAAATTAGAGTGCTCACGCTTATGGACCTATTTGTTCCCGGATTAGTGCTGCACCATACGGGCAAGTGCTGAGTTTGATTGACGTTAGCATATATAAGAACCTATAATACTGGGGATCTACCCTGTTTGATTGCACACTAGCATAGACAAGAACCAATCGTCAATTTATTGTGCAAGAAAATGCTAAAAACGAATTCAAGGTAGTCATGTTTACAGCACGTTTTGTACATTCGGAAATGCTAAACTCGCATAATTTTACTTCGACGTTTGTTCATGTTGACGATTATACGAAGAATATTTAAAAAAAATCGGATAGAAAAGTAGATATAAACTTTTCCGTAGAACCGTACAATTAAATAAGTTCTTGTCTATGCTAGTATGCAATTGAACAGGGCAGATCTTTAACTTTAAGTTTAAATACATAGGTTCTTGTACATGCTAATGTCAATTAAACTCAACACTTGGCTGCATGGTGCAGCACCTGTACTGTGAAACAACTAGAAGTACGAGCGTAAACACTCTCATTTCTTCTGTGATGATGATATATATATACACGTAGTGATATAATGAAATATGATACGTCATATATGAATGATGGTATTAAAACGTGCGATTTTTTAAATTTTTTATTATAGAAACGAAATAACTTATTGGATAAACATTACTTCAAGGGATCAAAAACTACTGTCCGTTTTTGCAATCTTGTAGTTTATGACGTGTAAAATTCGAGAATACAAGTTTTAAGGTGAGAAACCCACTGATTTAAAAGTTATGATTATGTAAAATTGACTTACATTTTTAGGGTATTTTACCAATTATTTTGACGCCATATTGGCTTCTATCCATGATTCGTTAAAATTAGTGAGTTACTGGCTGTAAATAAATGCACGTAGTTCGCGGCCATTTTGCGACGGGATTTTTAATCGTGAAGGTTGAATTAGATTTAGGTTATTCATTAATTCATTACTCCCAGACTACCGTGAGGCGGTCGGTTACTAGTACAAACTAATTTTCGGTGAAGTTCAGTTCAATGCTCATCTATGCAGGCCAATCAGATGATAGATAAAAGAAATATAATATCAAAGTAACATCTAAGATATCTTACAATTCCTCAATTCTACATAGCCATAACTTTCGAATCACTGAATTTCTCGATTTGGGATTTGTATTTTCAATCAAAAAATTAATAATTTTTGGTCTCTTAAAATAAAGTTTAACCAATTTATTTATTAATCAATAACTATTTTATTTAATGACAAATACGGAAGTCATAAATTCGTAGTATATACATACATACATATATACATATATATTACTGCCAAATACAATCATATATATATATATATATGTAAATATCGTTGAGGAGAGGAAGTTACAGAGAAGAAGATAATGATCACCTTAATATATGACAAATGCACGCGAAGGTTGAGACTACCCGCTATCTATTGCTTGATTTAATAAACATACCCATGTAAATACTTATTACATTTTTTCTCTGTTATTACTATGTATATTACATATATAGATAGTACCATGTTAGGTCCATAATTCTGGAAAATTAGAAAAGTATTCTTGATGGCTAATACATTTCTTATATTTTTAGTATCTGACATCAGACACTATGAAGAAAAGCTTCATTTTTTCTTAAAAATTATCTTTCTTTATTTGTGAATACAATTTGTCTATTTAGAAAATATGAATTGTGTAATTTCTTTCATATTAAACGTGACACACATTAAACTATGTTACAAATTCATGTCAAGGTCAATAAATGAAATCTAGTAAAAGTAGAGCAATATTGTATAAAAATCCATAAATAATTAGTAGCAAACTAATTTTCCACAAATAAATAAAAAAATATTGATATTACCATATATTATGTTCTCGAGTAATTTTAAGATTTGCGTGAAATTAAAAGCTACAAAAAATTCATATAAATAATTCTAATAAATTTATGAAAATATTAAAATTATCCTATTTTCCTACTTAGTCTTTTTTCTGTTTACTAAATAACGTTTTATAAATGTATAAAAACTTAATCGGAGAAAGAATATATTGATATATTAATGTTATCTTATACAATTTTTGATTTGTTATTAACTGAGCTTTTCAAAAAACAAATTGATCAATTGTACTTTTTATACATATGTATATTTTTAGATTTTATTACTTATGTAGGTCCTAAAAAACAAACGATTTATTTACATAAACTTATTTACTGGAAGGAGGTGGCATTATATTTGGTGGCAATAATAAATTCTAAAATAATTTAAAAAAAATAGTGTTTTCAATGTCATCACTTTGTTCTATTTTTCGATTTATGGAGTTGATCAATGTAACTTCTGAACGGCTTAATTCAGGAAGAATAGCACGTACAATGATAAATTTCGAATAAAAGATCGTAACATCATCAATACGTGGCGTAGGATACATTTTTAGCTTCTTGTGGTGTATTGAAAAATGTTGTTCGCGATGAGATATTGAAGTTTGCAAACGGATAATCAGAGTCAGATTTTACAAAAGTGGTACTTCGGTGGCTGGCTTGTTACTCCCATAACGGTAAAAACGTGACAGATATATACAGGAGAAGTGAAGTAGCCAGAAGGAAGGGAAACCTGCACTTGCTCGCTTGCTTTCTTCGAGCCATGATTGGTAATGCTTGTTAGTATTTGTCTAACTGTTGCATCGGAAGCTTTGCAACTTTGTTTTCTTCGATAGTTTCATTTTCCAAAAGGACCGTGCTATCACATCATAACCAGAATAATATCCTTGAAAATACAAGTAAAATAAATCCTTCGGCGAGGTGAGTCACTGTTTAGAATTGTTTTGTAAGATGACGTGATCCTAGCATAAATTATCCTTTCATTTATATATTATTAGCAAAAATTACGACGTATGTATTTTTTTCTTAAATAAATAGATTGTTAAAAACAATTCTAATTTGTTTAGTTGATAGTGACATATATTTTCCGAATTTGCGATCGAATTATAAAATCCGTATGAATTTATCAAGTAATAGAGTTTGAAGAACATATAAAATGTAATCTTCTGTCGTACTACTTTCTAATCAATAACTATGTACATAGATTCCGTTGGTCCATTTAGAAAAATAAGTAATGTTTGACAGATGTATTTTATTTAGAACGTAACTAATGTATCATAAAATAATGTAACATGAAACTGAAAAGATAATTGGAAGAAAATGATATAACTATAAATTTCAAAATATATATTTAAAATAACAACTATTTATATTTTCAAACGTATTAAATAAAAATTGAATAATATCTCCGAAACATAATTCAATTCCGAGATTTTTGTTTTAAATGTTAAAAAATTCATTTTTTAAAATAATTTTTAACAATAACATTTTAACAATCTGCAATCAGAGAATGATATATCAAACCCAAGATATCAATTTAAGAATGTTTATAATAGTAATATATGATATATTCATCGCTATTAATGACTATTACGAATGAGTATACGAAATTATACAAAATTATATACCAATAATGTAATTATATATTATAAATTGTATGTTTAAATATGTATGAACATAATATTATTAATAAGTATAGATTAGAGTAGAAGATTAGAAAGACAAATTGTTTGATATACAGAGTAATATGTAAAATATTATATAAATACTATAAGTATTACATTGATTTGTGTACATATATTAGAATTATTATAATGTAATTTTATAAAATAAGGATCTATTCAATATAATTTATATAAGTAACTTTTATTAAAATAAATGGCTGAGCAATATGTTTATAAAAATTTCAAATGCATAAATTTCCAAAATTTATTTGCGTTAATCATTCTATATTACGTAAAACAAAACCATTTTTTGAAGAAAAAATTGAAGAGTACATTTTAATATTGACAAAATGGGACTCTTAGCTCTTGGGTTTTCCCATTGCTTTAGTCACATGATTGTGCTCACAAATCATTGTGTCATCATTAAAAAATACATAATTGCCAATGGAAAAACCAGTTTGACACTTTGAAGTGTCGATAATTAAAAAATTATATAATAGAACGACCATCTTTTATGTTTACAAACAAGATATACAATTATACAATATTTTTTCTCATAGTGAAAATAACTTTTATCTCTGTCATTGTACATATGTAGGTACTATATAATATACTAAATTTTGTTTATGTTATTTATATATGCTACTACATTTATGCACAGTGTGCTATTCAAAATTTACTTATTAGTAATTTTATTAATTTGTCAACGTTGTTTGTCATTTTGTATTCTAACCTAGATTTCTTTTCATTTTACAGTGACTATAAAAATGGATTGGCAGTGGTTCAATATTGTTTTTTTATTCTATATAATACTAAATGTTACTGCAGAACAGTATGTATATATATTTTTTAATTATACTTCATTAGATATCTAATTAAAATAATAAATATGATAAACATATATTAAACATTGTATTATCAAATATTTTATATAATTAATTATCTAACATAGCTTAATAATCAAATTTTTTAATATATTTTTAAAGATACTATAGCATAATAGCTCCAAAGGTAATACGACCTGATTCAGAATATCATGTAGCTGTAAGTATTACTGGTGTATCAACACCATCAGCAATATATATTGAACTGTCTGGGTCATTCGACAATAATTCAAGAATAGGAGAAGTATTTAATATATCTCAAGTTACACATGTGCAACCATACAGTACAAGAATTTTACGATTTGAAGTAAATGAATTCAAGTTTGTTAACTTCTCCGCATATAAAGTATAATAATACATTTTTTAATTTCTTTTTAAATTTTAGATTGATGATATTATTCCTGGTAAATATAAATTAATTGCACGTGGTTTATCAGGAATAGAATTTTCACAGTCAAAGTCAATAGAATTTATTCCTAAAAGTTATTCAGTCTTTATTCAAACTGATAGAGCAATTTATAAACCGGGAAATAAAGTTATGTTTCGATGTATTTTGTTGGACTCCAGACTTAGGCCAACACTTGAAAGATTAGTAAACATCTATATTGTAGTAAGTATTTTTAAATAAATACAGTGTATGTAACAAATAAGACAAATTTTTTAATTTACATTACATCTTTATAGGATGGTAAAGGAAATAGAATTAAACAATGGAATCATCCACCTATAACCCATGGAATTTTTAATGCGGAAATCGAATTGTCTGAGTACCCAGTTTTAGGTACCTGGAAAATTACAGCAAATATTGGTGATCAAACATTTGAAAAAGATTTTGAAGTTGCTGAATATGTATTACCTAATTTTGAAGTGATAATTGATGCCCCTAAACATTTTACATTTAAGGAATCAAAAATCACTGCAACAATCTATGCCAAGTAAGTGAATTCTAATAGTTAAGTAAACTTTTTGTAAGTTCCTAAAAGCATATTACAAATTTTTTTAAATTGATTCCTGTTCCACGATTGTAACAGCGTCATTGATGTTATTTAATGATGTCTTAGTATTCTCCTAAAAGATTTGACAAAAATTATTTATTTCAAAGTGCAAATCATTTAGGTATACTTATGGTAAGCCAGTGAAAGGAGAAGCAACTGTTACAGCATATCCTGATATATTTTCTGATGTTATCCAACCAATATACCAACAGCCCATACGAAAAGTAATTCCAATAAATGGGAAAATAGTTGTTGATTTTGACATTCATGATGAATTAAGGTATATATATATATATATATATCCTAAAAACGTTATTAAATATTTTTTGAGAAAAGATATAATTTAATTTCAATTTTAATAGGCTTACTGATGAATATGAAAGACCAGTTATGCTTGATGTTACAGTAGAAGAATCTTTAACTGGTAGAAGACAGAATACTTCTGCACATATAACCTTACATAAACATAAATACACAATGGATTTGATAAAAACATCAGAATACTATAAACCAGGATTAAAGTATACAGCATTTGTATGTAGTCAAAATTACCCGTAATATTATAAATTTAAATTCTCTTTTAAATATTATAGATATAATATGAGAAAAATTCTTATAGATAAAATTAACATATCATGATGGAACACCAGTGAGAGATAACAAAAATTTTGTTATGGTAAAATATGGGTATACTTACATTACTGATAATCAGTCCACATACACGAATATTACTGGTATGTTGGATGAAAATGGAATGGTAAAGTTGGATTTTTATCCACCAAAAACTAATGATAATATGTCATATCCTTTAAACATAGAGGTAAAATATTATAGTAGATACAAAAGCACTGAAATTAATAATAGAAATAATGATTTAACAATAACCACCAAAAAAATGATTATAAATAGGCTCAATATTTAAACCTTCATGAATGGTTCCCATCAACAAACCAAGCTATGTCTCAGAATAATGAATATATACAAGCTGTTTTGAAAACTGAAAAACCTATGGTATGATTATCTTTATGTTATTTAAATTATTTTAAAAGTATGAAAATCATCATTAAAAGAATATAATATTCTTGTATAAGGTTAATCGAGATGTAGAAATTGAAGTAAATTCTACAGCTCTATTGAAATATATTAATTACGAGATATTTGGACGTGGCGATATATTGGATGCAGGTTCTATATATGTCCAAAATAAACATACAACAAGTTTTAAGTAAATATTTCTTAATATCTAATTACGATGTAATCTATTTCGTTCATTATTTATTTACAAAGCGTGAAATATATTTCAGGTTCTTAGCAACATATGTCATGGCTCCTACTGCACATGTAATTATATATTATATAGGAAATGATGGAGAAATCATTGCAGATGCCTTAGATGTTGAACTAGAAGGACTACTTCAAAATTTTGTAAGTTAATTTGACGAATTAGTTATAATAAAAATTAGAATTGATAAACCTGAATCTAATATCTTAATTTCTATTAAAGGTTGATATTAAAGTGGCATCTGAAGAAGTTGCACCAGGAGATAATATCAATTTAGTTATTACTTCAAAACCAAATTCATATGTTGGATTATTAGGTGTAGATCAAAGATCTATTCTTTTAAAATCTGGGAACGATATTTCATATGTACGTAGTATTATAAATAATTCTCATTAATTTAAGCTTTGTTATAATTATAAATAATACTTTAATATATATCTTAATTATTCGCAGGAACAAGTATATAAAGAGTTGAAATCATATGATAATAATCATGAATCACCTTATGCAAACTCGGTTTTTGATCGATATTTATGGAGTCCTGGTTCAGCTACAGCAAAAGATGTTTTCAGAGTAAATAAATAAATAATTTTATTTGGATGGATTTTTGATATTTTTTTATCAATATTAATGTAAATATATATTGTTTGATAGGAAAGCGGTGCTATCATCATAACAAATGCCTATGTCCATGAAAATTTTCAAATTCGTAAGTAAAGTGCTTTCCATATGGCTTAAGTTTATTACTAATATCATTTTCTTATCTCTTACACGTGATACTAAATATTTTCTAATACCATAACATATTTAGTCAACAACATTTTATTCATTTGCAATGTAGAATGAGAAGGATGTTCTTAAATCTAATTTTTCATGTAATACTTACTATCAAGTCTTTAGTTAATCAGATCACGTACTTATTACTTAACAAGGCTTATGTCTGTATAGTATACTACAGATCTGGTGTAGAGTTCGCCTTTCCAACAGCTGCTGGAAGTTTCAGTTCAATTGCATTGCCATCAGAGAAGACGAAAGTACGCAAGAATTTCCCTGAAACTTGGCTTTGGCAAACGCTTGATGCTGGGTAATGCCATTGAAAATTTTTATCTGCTGAGAACTTTTTTTTATCATTAAAACAACACTGATATAACTCGTTAAGTAAATATAAATGTTTCTATGTGCTAACTATCTAAAAATACTTAATATATAATATCATCTTTTAAATTAATTTACTAATATTTGTTCAATAATGGCTTTATGTGATTTAGTGCTATGGTGATGGACTTATTACAATTCATATTTCATTCTCTGCAATGTAATCATCTATTCATATCTAAAAACATAAATCAGAGTATTATTATATAACTTAAAATATAAAAAATTAAGGTACTTTAAATGAAATATAATAAGAAATTAGATTAATTTCTACAATACCTTTATATTATTTTTTTTTATTCCCTTGGTTGTGCTGATATAATACAATATATAGAATTGGATTACAGAACAATCGGGAATACTGGAGGGTAGAATAACAGGCTCACCTCATGGGGCATCCACACTTCGACCAGACCTTGGTCCACCTGTTACGCACAAACTAGCAACAAGACCACCACTGGCAGGTCCTTATGCCTTCTCTCGCATCCCACCTCCTGTTTGGAATAAGCCCCGTGTATTCCTAATGCATGACATCTTAAACACCTGGCTTTTTACAAACTTTTCTGCAGGGTATTTATCTCATATACTTTCAGTTTATGAAGCTTTACGTACACGCTTTGTATACATTATTTTATAAATGACATTCATGGGTCATGCTTTATTTTGTACAAGTTACTTTTATATAAATCAAAGCTGGAATATTTTGGGTATTCTTATGGTGAATCATCTAACTTTGTTACCTTAAATTATTTGTAAACTGTTTGTTACGAAAAAAGCTGTATGATACTAAGAGGACATACAATATAATAATTAGCTTCTTTGCTATTTTGCTTTCTTATCAAGATATGAAGATTATTTTAAATTTCTATATATAACGTGCAACATTTGATTCTGCAATTTGAATGTTACATGTGAGTAAAATTCTGTGACGTTTGCACACACTGTTTGACTATGAACATGTATTAAATTGTAATGGATAAAATTTTGAGCATTTTTTATATTAAAAGTTATTCAAGGAATATTTCATTAATGTACTTACTTTAATAATTTCTTAAAATACTCTTTCAAATTACTGGTTCAAATATTACACATTTATATTTGAATCAAAGTGACCTTTATATCTCAAAAAAAGATAAGATAACAAAAAATTTATTATATTTTACACCACTTTGATACTATATGACGTTTATTCGAAAGAGTTTTAATACAACATACAGATTCCAAGTAATTTGGGATGACAGAATTAGGTGACTTACTCTGTTAACTCTGTATAATTGCCATACATAATCAGTAATAGCCAATAGATATCATTCATATCTGTATACTTTAAATTGCTTTAGATTGTATCATTCTTCAATTGTTTATTCTATCATATTTAACGAATTTTTATAAAATACATCCTGTACTGAATATTCTATGAACAGAACGTATTTATTTGAAGAAATAAGTCATATTAGGAAGAATTTTTTTATTAATTTTGCTAAAAACATTAAATTTAATATTATATACAGATTTATTTTTTTTTTTTTTAATAAATTTGTAAATTATTATTTATGTGTATAATTGATGTATATTGATATAGTATTACAAAATAAAATTAAAATGCAAATTAACCATAAATTGAAAATAGATATGAAGGAAAAAATGAGCTGAAAAGAAATGTACCAGATTCAATTACATCATGGGTACTCACTGCATTTTCTGTAAGTGATGTTCATGGATTAGGCCTTATAGAAGAGCCACGAAAGGTAATATAAAATGACTATATAAATAATTGCAAAATTTCCATAATATAAATATAAAAAGAAGAATTTACGTTTTTACAGTTAAAAGTTTTTAGACCATTTTTCATCTCTATGGAATTTCCTTACTCTGTGATTCGAGGAGAAATTGTCGCAGTCCAAATTGTGGTGTTCAATTATATGAACAAAAATGTTGTAGCTGAGGTTCTGTTAGCAAATGAGGGTCAGTTTGATTTTGCAGAAATGTCCAACGAAGTTCAGGATGTACCAAGTGAGATTAAAATTTTATTATTTCGAAACATTTTGTACAAACTATAGTATATAACATAAGCATAACTTATGAAAAATTTTCTAGAATTAGAATTGTATCGTAAGAAAAAGGTAGAAGTGAAAGCTAATTCCGGAAGCAGTGTATCTTTTATGATTGTTCCTCGAGACTTGGGATACATTACGATTAAGGCAACTGCAAATAGTATATTAGCTGGAGATAGTGTTGAGCGTAAATTACTTGTTAAAGTAAAGTGTTTCTTTATAAAATTATTTTTTATCTTTCGCTAATTGAAAGTGAATTTAAACTTTTCTACTAATTTATGCACAGGCTGAAGGAGAAACTCAATATGTAAACAGGGCTACTTTCATAGATCTTAGAAGTACAACAAATACATCGATGAATATTACAATTGATATACCTAAAAATGCTGTACCAGGTTCAGAATATATTGAAATATCTGCAGTAGGTAATGTTCCACAATTATCGAAATTTTGATTAGTACTTTTGGTACTCATGAAGATGTGAAGGGTTTAGTAAAATTTCAAGTTTAGTCAAATATGATTCTACATGCAGAACTAAATCGAAAATATGGAATACAATTTTTTTATATGAGGCTTTGTTTCCGAGAAAATTGAGTTTGAACATTTGTCAAGTATGCTTGAATTTAATTAATTATCGACAAGGTATGAGTAAACAAGTTAGGAGGTTATTCTAAATGCGAAAATAAATTAAAAATGTAGAACAAGATTTTTTGTTTAAGACTTCATTTAAAAAAAAAATAGGATATGAACATGTTAAAAATTCTTAGTTAAGAATTGTCCTAATACACTTCTATGATAAAATTCTTAATTTATTTGTCGCGGAAACAAAGCGTCTTATGAAAAAATTTTGTTGTACATTTTCGACTTATTTTCACACATAGAATAACCTATTGATTATTTACACCTGTCAGTTCGAAATTCCCGCAGGGAGGGCTCGCTTCGGTGAGCCTATGGGGGCTGGCAAACCCACGTTCCCGCAGCCAGGGAGGACCGTCGGGGCAAGCGTCCCGCTTACGTGAGTCCTCTATGTACACCGCAAGGAAGGTCGCCGGGAGTGTAAGGCTTCTAAGTAAGCTTACGCTACCCACATGGGGCCTTGGGTAGTAGCGCACCCA
>JACXIM010000107.1:168796-212555 GCA_014737505.1 Bombus sibiricus
ACGATCCTGAAGCGATGGGTGAGACCGTCGGGATAAGTCGCTGAGTATTGCACCTCGGCTCCCGCTAACGTGAGTCTCATCTGGCTCTGTCGCGTAGTACGGTTAGCAGGATAACCGACCGGCAGAGACGTGGCGGTACATCCACAATAACGTCCCACCAATGACTTTTGAATGGTACCACGGGGGTCGAGAGTAAGCCTAGGGGGTGTAGCGAGCCCTCGACTCGGCCGATTATGGGTATGGACTCGTGGTGGCAGTGGTTGTGGCCAAGTGCTGGCAAGAGGGCCGAATTAAGGGGTCTTGGCTCCCCCGAATGGCCTTCGGCGGGTGAGCAGCGTCCCAACTGCTCCGGATACCGTCCCGGTAGACGGTAGGGCATGGAAAGGGCCCCGTCCAACCTGAGACGAGTGAAAGCCTCCTGCGGGCCTAACTGACCGAGGTAGCATGCACTGGGTGCCATGCGCGCTGGTTGGGCGTAATCCCAACCCCTATGGCCCTAGGGATGCCCGGGTACTGTGTAGCATAATAGCCGAGGAAAGTACCCGTCACCAAAGAACGACAACTGTCAGTTCGAAATTAGCCATGTTCAAATATACTTGATAAATTTTCAAACTTGATTTTCTCAGAAATGAAGTGTTATACAAAAAAAATTTTATTTCATATTTTCAATTTATTTTTTCACGTAGAATCACCCTGTATCTAATTGTACCATTTGAGGTGAAACTGTTCGTTATGCAAAAAATATTTCTAGTTAAACTTACTTTATTTTGTGGGGAACATCTTATGATCTTTTCTATCAAATCGTATCTAGATGGACATGCCTTCTAGATTACAATACTGCATACTGCTAGTCACAATAGTACTGATTCCTTTGAAGTAATTGTAACATAAATTCCAGTAAATAAAATCTTGAGAATGTTTAACAAAGGTAAGTTTTTGGCAATACGCCGATCTGAATAATATATATAGTTCCATTAAAAAAAGCAAAGACTACTTTGAAATCTGGAAGGCACGTCTACCTAGATAAGATTTGTGACCATCACAAGATGTCTCCTTCAAAATAAAGTAATTTTAATTTGAAACACTTTTTAGTATAACGAATAGTTTGAAAGATAATTGCGTGTATCACTGCAAATGGATCACTCTATGTATACGTACATGTATAATTTGATATTAAATTATATATGTTTTTATCAGGCGATATTTTGGGTCCAAGCATTATGAATTTGGCAAATTTAATTAAATTGCCATCTGGTTGTGGAGAACAGAATATGTTAAATTTTGTTCCAAATATAATGATATTAAATTATCTTAAAGTAAGTAGATGTATAATATATACGTAATAATATATCATTAGAGAAATAGTGTAATCGCAAATATATTTGTACTAAAATTTCTTTATAGAATACAAATCAATTAACACATGCAGTAGAAAGCAAAGCTCTTCGATATATGGAAATAGGCTATCAAAGAGAATTAACTTACAGACATAATGATGGATCATTCAGTGCATTTGGCATGTCAGATAGTAATGGAAGTACATGGTATACAAATATTTAATTGTTATGTTACATTCACTAATACTGTAACATTTTGTATTATACCTACATTTTATCTGCTAGGCTTACTGCTTTTGTGGCAAAAGCTTTTAAACAAGCTGCTGCATACATCCCAATTGAAGACAGAATAATAGATGAAGCTTTACAATGGTTATCAAATAATCAAGCTCCTAACGGAAGTTTTCCTGAAGTAGGAAGAATTAGTCATCGAGACATGCAAGGTGGAGCTGCAAAAGGTCTTGCATTAACAGCATTTACTCTTATTACTTTTCTGGAAAATTCAGTAAGTACAATAATTTATTGAATAATTGAGAAAAAAAATGAAATATTAATTTTTGAAAATACAATAGTTGAGTACATACAATACTAATCTTATTATAACATTGCATAAAGTATACATATATTCTCCACCTTTATAATATTCTGTATTATAGGACTCTAACGGAAAATATAGAAACACTATAAATAAAGGAATTGATTACATTGTTCGTAATATGAATGATCTAAATGATACTTATGCTTTGAGTATATGTACA
This sequence comes from Bombus sibiricus, assembly GCA_014737505.1. Lineage (NCBI taxonomy): Eukaryota > Metazoa > Arthropoda > Insecta > Hymenoptera > Apidae > Bombus > Bombus sibiricus. Next base: position 170,892 of record JACXIM010000107.1, read on the forward strand.
TATACTTTAAATTTAGCAAAACATCCATATGAGACTGCAGCATTTAATTTGCTGGAATCTAAAGCCATGACAAAAGAAGATATTAAATGGTGGAGCAAATCTATACCAGCAAACGATAAAAATCCGTGGTATCATTCTCTACCACGATCTGTCGACGTTGAAATGACGTCCTATACTTTGTTAACTTATATAAGGCGTAATTTAGTCGCTGATTCTATACCCATAATGAAGTGGCTTGTAAAACAAAGAAATGCTGAAGGTGGTTTTGCATCCACACAGGTAAATATTAAAATATAAATTAGAAGAGTGTAGCAAATGTACATACTATTAACAACTCTTAGGATACTGTAATTGGAATACAAGCCTTGGCGAAGTTAGGTGAAAAATTAGTAACAAAAACTAATGCCATTTCTATAATATTCCTGTACGAAGGAGGTGGACAAAGTCAAATGAATATAAATCCTAACAATTCCATGATACTTCAAAAACAAATGGTAAATTTAAACCGCATTTAATATAGTGTAATAACTAATCACCTTAAGAAAAATAATTACAAGGACATGATAAAACAAAAAGAAAAGAATCTTATAAGCATAATGTTAAAATTGAGAAATGTATTCTACGTGTAAGTAGTAAACGATTCTAATATTTATTATTTCCTAAGCTTCCAAAGAAAACACGGCTGATTGGTATAACAGCCACCGGAAATGGATTTGCTTTAGTTCAAATTACATACAAATATAATCTAAATGTAACTGGAGCATGGCCACTGTTTACTTTGGATCCTCAAGTAGATAAAAATTCCAATGCCAATCATTTGCAACTTTCAATTTGTTCTGGGTATATTTATCTCTCTGATATTCTATAAATATTATTTAATATTATTATTATATATTTAATGCAACATATTTATTATTAGATTCGTTCCGACTAAGGAAGCAAACGAAAGTAATATGGTTGTGATGGAAGTCAGTTTACCTTCTGGTTTCACAGTAGATAAGGAATCATTACCTAGTCTTGAAGTGTCACAAAATGTAAAACGAGTAGAAACTAAGAACGGAGATACGGTCGTAATATTATACTTTGATGAGGTATAGAACAAAATATGTATTTATATTTTTAAGCAATCTGAGATTAGTTTTAAACCAAATAATATCTTACAGATGAGCAGGCAAGAATACTGCCCTACAGTGTCCGCATTCAGGACACATAAAGTGGCAAAACAGAAACCAGTACCAGTTACTATATATGATTATTACGATTCATGTAAGTTAATAATAATAATACGCAATAAGAAAATATTATTTTATAATTCACTATTAACATGTTGATTGCTCAAAGAACAAAGTACTAATGTTACTTATTTCAGCACAATACATTCTTCTATATTCTTCTACATTCTATAATATACTAAGTTGACCCAAAAGTTTCTTTCGTTTTATAAAGATATAATAGATCCAGAATATTTTTTATTTTATATTATTTTATTGAATTATGTATGATCCATTTTGTTCCAATAGAAAAATATTTCATAAAACAAAAAATGTTGTGCATCTATTATTTCCTTATAAAGCGAAAGAAACTTTTGGAAGAACCTAATAAATTTAATTAAAACGTTTTATGGTTCTATTAGTGCTTTATATGATCAACTTGTCGGTTTGTAACGCGATTATGAATTTTGACGAAATTTTTTTTCAAATTACTTTATTGTTGCATGCATATAACGAGTAAAGTAATAAAAACCTATAATCGGACACTAATGTCCATAGTTAAACTTCATTTCAGTGCACCATTTTTCTAAACATATTTTATATTTTCTGATAGTACAACGATGAACGGAGATAAAATATAATGGTTTTGAGTTTAGGAGTCGATTGGTTCAACAAAAGTTGTCTTTGATTTATGAATCGATTTAAAAAATATCATTTTGGATTAGAGTTAGCGGTCATCTTCCAGCGGTCGAAAAAATATATAGCCCAATTGATATTATAGCAAGAACACCTATAATGTCAACAAAGATTAATATTTTAAAGATTTATCTTTAATGCATAAGACAGAGTAAGCTATACAATATTTTGTACCTCATATTTTTGTACTTAAAAATATCCCAAGAGTAAACAATAAATTCTTTCAAACCAATTTATTCTTACACTCAAAACTGTTATATTTCAACTCTATTTATCGAGTAATATCAAATTGGTATTTCATTTTCTTCAAGATCATTGGAGTCTGATCGTTCGTTCTTATTATTTTTCTTGTTATATGCATGTCACAATAAGGTAATTAAAAAAGATTTCGTAAAAATACACGAGGCCGTAATACATCGACAAGTTCACACTTCTTGCATTATTATTACAGTAATATTAAAAATATTACAAATCTTAAGAATATATGACTGCTTCTTTAATTACTTCAAATACTTCAACCAATTCCATCATTTCTGAACTCTAGTGATCCTCATGGCAGTCAATGTATTAAGTAATATTATTTCATATCATGAATAAGTTAATATATTCTTTTTAATTTCAATTCACTAATTTTATTATATGATAGAATTTATGAATCTTAATCTAGTAATAATTTTCTATGATTAGCAAGAAGAGCAAGAGTATTTTATGAGCCACGTAAAGCTACACTTTGTGATATATGCGAGGATGAAGATTGTGAAGATTTATGTGTATTGCAACCTGGTAAACAAAAGGATTCTCCGCAATCTGCTGCTTCACATTTATCAACTTGTACATATCTCCACTTGCTTTTTACTTTATTTTACATTGCATACTTTGGATATTTGTAACTCTATAGCTTCTTAACAAAATTTTACATAACTTTTTTATGAAATACAATGAGGAAGTTTTGTATAAATAATAATTTACAACCAAAGTACTTACATTATATAGAAGAACCAAGCTCTTTTAATGTTGAAGTATTGTAATCTATTTAAATGATTATTATTTAAATCTTAAGTAACATAATCTTGAATCGCTTAAAATTAATGTTCACTTCTTATATATATAACTTATAAGAACTTATTATATATATAATTTTATTTTAAATAATATACTAAACACAATTTAAAATATTGCACTTTATTCAATCAATTGTTCACACATTTTTGTTGTATTCTAATATTTTTTATATTAGATTAAATATACCTTATTGTTATTGATAGCACGTTAATATCTTTTTATTTATTTGCAGTTAAACTCCTAATTAAAAGCAATAATACAAATTCCTATGTATTCATCTACTTATAATAATGTAATTATTTTAATAAACTAAAAAAAATTATATTTTTAAATAATTATATAATTTAATATAATACCACCTTACTTTAGGGGTTCAAAAATTATTAACTTTTTTGCAATCCTGTAGTTTTAGAAAATACAAGTTTTACAACGAGGAATTATTGAGTCATGAAACTTCTCGCGCAGTTGAAGGAAAGCAAAGAGAAAGAAGCCATCGCCCACTAACAAATAATTCGACGAGTTGCCAGCTCCACAATCATACATATAAACAAGTCTCGACATTCATATATTGAAGCTTAGGAAACCGTCCAAAAATTGAGTCGTATCTAGTCGTGAAAAATCAACATGGAAGACAAGAAGGTCATAGTTCTGCGCATGCGTGACATGTTATAAATGTCTTAGACAGAGACAAAAACACTTTATTCATCTCTGTCTATCTGGCAAAAATGCGAACTCAACTTTCGGACGGTTCTCCTTAGCGAATGTCGAGACTTGTTTATATGATCGTGACCAGCCTTGTATTGTATACAATGATTTGTACTGTATTTGTTATTAGATTTACATAACCTTAAAGCATTAGAAGACCTAGTTGTCACTTAAAAATTGTATATAAACATTAATAAAATATTGTCGATCGTTGGCGCCACATCTGTTAATATGTACAATAATAACATGAAATTGCGCAAATAATAAGAATAATCCATACATTAATAAGCGATAGCAAACACGAAAACAAGAAATAGTGATAAAAACTAACCGCAAATCTCTATAATGATAAGTAATTAACAAAACAATAATGGATAAAATTTTAAGAAACACATTACCTATTAGTCGACAATTATTACGTACGTCTTCAACAACATATCAATATTCGAAGTAAGCTATCAAACTTTATTCTTAATTTGTGAAAAATTTAAAATATAAACAAACAAATAAATAAATATAAATATAAAAACTTTAATGATTCGTAATATTACATTATTTATTAATTTGTTTTACTATTTATAATATAAGATTATTTATGTGATATATTATTACATGTTAAATTATATATTATTTATTATTAATGTTGCAGAATTTTTAAAGATTGTGTTGCATGTATGTATACAAAATACAATAATGTTATATTAAGATCAAATCTACTATCTGTTAAAAAACCATTTAATATTATACAAAATCGTACAATGTTTATACAAACTCAAGACACACCAAATCCAAATAGTTTAAAATTTATACCTGGAGTTAAAGTGTTAGAAACTGGTCAAACTAAGGATTTTCCTAATGCTACAGATGCATACTGTTCACCACTTGCAAAAATGTTATTCCGTATTGATGGTGTAAAGTCTGTATTTTTTGGTCCTGATTTTATTACAATATCAAAAGCAGATGAAGATGTTGAGTGGAAATTATTGAAACCAGAAATATTTGCTGTCATAATGGATTTTTTTGCAACTGGCTTACCTATATTAACCGATGAACAGCCTGCAACAGATACTCGTGAGATTCCTTTTTATTTGTCAATTTTTATACAAAATCGTTTATATAGTGTGACTAAATAATTTATATATTTGTAACTTAATAGATATTTTATATATTTCTCAATTTAGTGGTACGTATGCAGAGTGTTAATAACTTTCATTTGAAATATCTTCTAAATAATTAATATATAAATGTAATGTATATACAGATTTTTTTATTGCTTTAATATGGTAATACAGATATATATATATATATATATAGTAAAATATGGTAATATATATCAAACACTTTCTCTTTAAATTTTGTAATCTTACTTAGAGATCATTCTTTATTTTATAACTAAAAGACTAAACATTTTTGTTCAAATGTAATGAAAGAACAGGCACAGACAGACTCAAAATATTATCTTCAAGTGACCTGAAGATAATACATAGTTATAAAAGAAAAGATTTAATTGAAACAGACAAGGATGGATCTCTCTCTTTCTCTTTATTAATTTTTCTTGCAGAATATGTTTAATATTTTCAACCTTAGTTTTTAAATGTTTACAAATAATCTGTTTCTTACAAGAGTTATCATTTGTTTTGGAATAGATGGATTATAAATTTGCCTGAAATATCTCACAAAGTTTCTGTGATGAAGTCAAACAACTTTTATCTGAAACATTTTTTCTCCTTCCTGATATTTACAAAACTAATCACGTGTAGATATTTAAGACAGACATACTGTATGTTGAAAAACAAAAATATTTCTATATGATTAATAATACTTTATTTATTATAGAAATTAGTGAGGATGATAGTGAAATAGTACAAATGATAAAAGAATTATTGGATACTCGAATACGACCGACAGTACAGGAAGATGGAGGTGATATTGTATTTATGGTCTGTAATAATTTATTCCCATTTTGTCGAATAGTTAATATATGAAAAACGATAAATATAAATCAGGAGTCGAAAATAATAATTATTTTAAACATTTCTTGGAGAAAGGTCATAGAAATTAATCTTTATTTAAATAGAGGCCAGTTATCAATAAATCTCAAAGTAATTTCTTAAAAAATTAAATGATTAAAATTTATTTTGATTATCAGCATCCATTATCGATGAAGGAAATTTAACTTTGTTTGCCAGTAACCAATACATATGACTGGAAATTTTTTGATTATCAATAATTTTCGATTCCCGGAATTTTATTTTGTTTATCGATAATCATTAATCGCGACGAAAAATCTTTTTACTTACTGCTAACCAATATCGACGACAAAAATATTTTCTAGTTACATTCGACTATTATCAATTGTTATTAACACTATTGATAATTAGTATTCATTGACAACATAAAAAAACTTAATTATAAGATTTATATATTTTATTAGGCAAACAAAATATAGTATGGAAATATATGAAACAAAGAATAGAATAAAAACTATTGTAATACAATATTATAGTACAATGTTTTTACTAACGCTTGTATTAATATTGTTACAATATTTTTTATTCTCTTCTTTGTTTCATATATTTTCATACCTATTCTTTTGCTTAATAAAATATATAAATTCTATAATCAATTTTTTTTTACATTGTCAATGAATATGTTCGAGTTATCATTCATGTTAATAATAATTAACAATAAAAGGAGAAAAGGTTTTGCCAGCGATAATGGCTATCGGTAACCAAAAAAGATTCTGGTCATTTATATTGGTTACTTGTAACCAAAATTAAATGTCCATCATTGATAATGATTATTCATAACTAAAATAAAATTTCCGTCATCGATAATGATTACCGGTAATTAAAAATTTTTAGTTAAGAGCATTAACTGTTATATCATAACTGTTAAAATTTGTCTTACAATAGTTGTGCTATCTGATATAAATATAAAATTAGATTTTTAACAATTTTTAACTTTTTTGTACATTTTAACTATAAAATACTTCACAATCCCTATGAAATGAGCTTTATAAATTAAAAAGAGATTCAATTTCATTTCTAAATTAAAAGATATGACACATTTATATACATCATTTCGTAAGTTAAAGTTAGCTCTCCTGGCATAAAACTACATAAGTAACTGATGTTCATGAACGTAAAATTACATCATTTTGTAAAGTAATTTAAAAGCATAAAATAACAATAAGTTGTATTTTAGAACAAATTTTTATATCTATAATATAAATATAATATGATATAAATCTGCAATAGTAATTTCAGTTCACTCCTTTTTAAGCAGCTTTTAATTAAGGAAATAAATAAATTATGAATTGTGAAACTGGCAATATCTCTAGTATTATATCTGATTATAGGGCTTCGAAGAAGGCATAGTGAAATTGAAAATGCAAGGTTCCTGCACAAGCTGTCCAAGTTCTGTGGTCACTTTAAAAAATGGAGTTCAAAATATGATGCAATTTTATATTCCAGAAGTGCTTGGAGTAGTGCAAGTGGAGGATGAAACTGATCAAATCGCAAAAAAAGAATTCGAAAAATTCGAAGAAAAGATTAAAAACTCTAAACCTAGTGAAAAATAGACTAATGATATAATAATGATTAAAAAATCATTGTTTTGTAAGAGCATTGTATATGTATAAATAAATTAAACACTTGTTCCTTTTTTTTCTGCTTTTATTTTATTCCAGTCTAAAGTCTTTAACGGCTAGATACAGAAACTTGCCAAACACGGATAGTATTGTCTGAGTAGCCGGCAAAAAGGGTTTGTCCATCAGTGGACCACGCTAAAGATAGACAATGAGGTGGCTCTGCTTTACTCGTTGCAGACACTACCTCTGGTTTTAATTCTTCAACCATTTCTTTGGTTTCAAGATCCCATATCTTGATCCAAGGTCCAAATGCAGCACATAGCCAGTAACGATTAGGGCTGAAGCACAAAGCTGTGATAATGTCATTATGATCTAAGGTGTGGAGATGCTTTCCGTCATTCAGATCCCATAACATAGCCTTACAGTCCTGCAAATAAAAGAACAATTTTTAATTGATATCTAAAAAGATTCTTATATAACTAGAAGTTTAAACATTTTGCAAGAATATGCATCATACTATAGATATAAGAGGTTTTAATAGTGCAATTTTCAAATAATTCTGTAATTTCACGGAAAGAACAAAAATGAAATGATTCAGATAGATTTTGCTGAGTAATTAAATAAAAGGGCTATATCGATGATAACATTATTTATATTTTTCTAATATATACCTTGCCACCTGAAGCACAAAGCGATCCATCAGGGGAGACAGTAACTGTATTAAGATATCCAGTGTGTCCACTGTGATTGATCTTCAGTCTACAATTTGTTAAGTTCCATACCTGCGAATTATTATACAACTAGTGAAAAATAAAAATAATCAACACTTTATTAAATAGATTACAATTTCGAAAATCAGTCCCATATCCGCTTACACTCACAAATATCATGTTTAATAAAAATATATACATCATGTTATTATGATTAAAATAAATATTAGTATTTTATATAGCTTTAACATACCTTGACCAATTTGTCCCAGCCTGCAGAAACAATGATGGGATTGGAATGATTTGGAGAGAAACGTACACAGCTAACCCAGTCTGTATGTCCATCATCTTGAATAGTATACTTGCACTCAGCCAAAGTATTCCACAGTTTAATTGTCTTGTCTCGAGAACCAGAAACAATTTGACGATTGTCCACGGAGAAGGCGACGCTTAAAACATCCTGTTAACACAATTATTTAATTTATACAATTGATTATTTGCAAGCAACATAAATTTGTGTATCAAATGTGGTCAGTACTTACAATACTATATACTTAATTGCCCACCTCTTCTATTTATTAAATATAAAAAAATATATAAAAAAAAGCTTCAGTATATTTCCCAGAGACTCACGTAGTTACATCTTCTGCCAATGGCATTCAATAAAAAAAAAAAATTGAAAAAAAAAGCTTCCATGTATCTCGTGAAGAGCGACGACCATAGATCAGAAGGAAAATTTCACACCTTGGTATGGTCTTCGAATCGTCGTGTCGTACGACCTGCGGCCAAGTCCCAAAGTCGAAGAGTTTTGTCCCATGAACCAGATAGAGCATAATTACCATCTGACGATAGCACTACATCACTAATAAAGTGAGAGTGACCATACAAACGCTTCTGAGGAATACCATAATTGGCTTCGTCACGTGTCAGCTTCCATACGATTAAAGTTTTATCTACAAACAAAATGTACAAATTTTTACACATATTTTGCGTCTGTTAAATTACCATATCTCTTGAAATTAACAAAATATAAATGGATAAAATACTTTGAAAAGCTATACGAATGTAAATAAACATATATATATATAATAGTTATGCAAATAAATATTAGTAATAATGCTCGACAACGTGTAATACACTACGTGGCTACTTACCACGTGAAGAAGACAGTATCATATCCGGATATTTTGGATTTGTCGCGATTTGGGTGACCCATCCATTGTGTCCCCGAAGTGTCCCTCTTAATTGAAGAGTTTCAGTCATTTTTTTATTATTTTAAGATATCTTACGTTATGGATTGAAATAGATTCCGATCCACGACCCACATTCAACAAAGCGTCGAACGAAAAGAACGACAACCCTCCTCTTTTCGAATGTGTATATTGTCACAATTTATATATTTTGTAGATATGCAACTCATGTGCTTAAAATGTAAACCTAAAGCTATATTCTAGGTATGCCACTCGAGGTCTAAAGGAGCGTTCAGACGATAAATATTATTGTCAATTTAAAGTTTTCAACATTATCATACGTATGAGACTCTTCAGACGATTAATGTTATTGTCAATATTTAAGGTTTTCAATATTGTATTGAAAATATATATTGATCGTCTAAACGCTCCTTTATTGGTCTATTCAAAAATACGATACTGACACTCGCTGGAGTTTCTCGCTCAACCAATAGATGCAGCTGCAGTAATCAAATTTTGTTAATGTTTACTGCCTCGTCTTGTTAAGCAGACTATAAACGTTTATATGATCGTGCGACCGTGATATGTATTGATTTTGATATTGAGGTTATATTCTTTGAAGTGCGAGAAAATTAGGAATAAAGAAATGATCATACATTTAATAAATATTATTGTTGTATAAAGATATATGAAAGTTGAAACAACGTAATGAAACTTTCCGAAATAATGGCCAGTAAACAAGGAAGAGATTTAGCACTGTCAATGTTGCGAACATTACCTAGACTAGCTTTAAATAACATTCGAAATAATCCTGGTGCAAATAAACCTGTTAGTATTATTCTAAAACTATATTGTATGTTTATATTTTAATATGCTTGAAATTAACCTTCATATGAATGTTTGAATAAAAATTATATTATTTTTATCAATATTTTCAAATTTTTATCTTTCATTTTTATGTTTTATATTTTAGTTTAAATAATTATTGTTTGAATCGATATATGTATATGTAACATAATAATTTTTTATAAATATATAAAAATTTCATTTGAGAATTATTTTAAAAAAATGTGTATTTCTAACAGTCAAAACGTGGTCGAGGTCAACATGGTGGAAATAAGCACGGAGCAGGTAATAAGGGATCAGGTCAAAGACAGAATTTTATGCGAATTGGATATGAAACTGGAAATAACCCATTTTATCTTAGATTTAGTTGTGAACCATATTATAAAGGACACCAGTGAGTTGTTTAATTTCTATATAAATTTTATATATAAAATGTAATAATATTAATGTATATATTAGAAAACTATATTTTAATTATGACATATACTTGAATTTTTTATTTAAAATTTTGAAACTTTTATATCAGTTTAAAAATAAGTTGAAAATCGATATTGTGTATCAAGTATTGTGTATCATATAATATCATTTTGCTTTATATATATTTATAGTTTAAGAAGAGAATATCCTCCTTTATCCCTGCAACAATTGCAACTATATATTGATACAAACAGAGTAGATTCATCTAAACCTATTGATCTTGTATCTATAATCAACACAGGACTATATGATCTTAAAGTAGAATGGAAACATGCAGGTGTTCATCTTACAGATGAGGTATTTAAATTAATATTTTTATATAGGAACATTAAATATTATGTTTTTCTGAAACAGAAATTGCTTAAAATCATGTCTTAGGGAGCCGATAACTTCAAAGCAAAAGTCAATATAGAAGTCCAATGGGCCAGTGAACCAGTAATTGCAGCAATTGAAAGAAATGGTGGTACTATTACTACTGCATATTACGATACTCACTGTTTACATGCAATAAAGGATATTGATAGATTTTTTACTACTGGTAAATTTTTAAAGCATATTAGAATTAAAAGCTTGATAATATTATATTTAAAACATGCTTACTATTTAGGAGAACCAATACCACGCAGACTATTACCTCCGACAGATTGTTTAGAATATTATATGAGTGCAGAAACGAGAGGATATTTAGCAAATCCTGAAGAAATTTCTCGTGAACGTTTGATTTTATCTCAGAAATATGGTTACGAGCTACCAAAAATTGAAGATGATCCTAATTACAAAATGCTTGTGCAGCGTAAAGATCCTAGACAATTATTTTATGGTCTTGAACCTGGTTGGGTTGTGAGTCTTAAAGATAAAGCAATTCTGAAACCTAAAGCCGATTATCTTAAGGAATTCTATTCAAGTTGAATTATTTCTTTCTAGAACATATTTAATAAATAAATAAATAAATAACATGTAAAAAAGAAACTGTGCGAAGCTAAACAAGTTAATGTCTTTATTGTAGAATAAAAGAAACAAATTTTAAACTGTGGTAAATAAATTAATTACACATATACACTTCTCTACAGGCTTGAATAAATTACAATAAATTAAAATAATCTTAAATAAAAGATTTTTTCAATTAAAACAAATACAAAGTTATTTTGATAGATTTTGTTTTGTATTTTTCATAGATAATTTGCTTTCTTAATTTATTTTTTTAATAGTATTTCATACTTATAGATAATAAATATTACTAGAAAACATAACCTAAATGTGCAGCACTTTTAACATGAATAAGAAAAAGTAAGTAAAAACCAGTGATTCCGTTATCAAGCAATGGAGTATTATCTGTGCAGTGAAGTGAAATGGAATCAGTAACTTTCCATGGCTGTGCTTCGATCCACTTCTCCCAATATAATATTTAGGTACATCCTGCATTAACAATTCAAAAATGGCATTCCGCGTTGAGTCCGAGAAAGATTATGGATTTTTACTAAAAAGTTTAATTGCCGGCGGTGAGTTAAATATTTCTTCCAATAAAATGTCACTGAATAATAATAACGCATTTTCATTTAATTATTATTCGTTTAGAGCGAAATATTATGTGAATCATTTATTATCAACCATAGTAGAACAGTATCATATTTATGACAACATTTGTGTCATTATTATTATTAAGGAAAGGTAGTAATCTATTTCAAAGAATTTGCAGTATTATTGCATAAATTGCTTGATTATAAATAAAGATTGTTTTACTACTAATAAACATTTCACAGGGGTAGCTGGAATGTGTTCAAAAACAACAGTAGCTCCACTAGATAGGATAAAAATATTATTGCAAGCACATAATAAACATTATAAACACTTAGGTAAAGAATGCAACTTTGTAAAGAAAAAATATTTAAAAACAATACAATCGAAGCATTAACTTCTTCTACTACATAGGTGTCCTTTCTGGATTGAAAGAAATAATTCAACGTGAACGATTTATTGCTCTTTACAAAGGAAATTGTGCTCAAATGATTAGAATATTTCCATATGCAGCAACACAATTTACTACATTTGAATTATATAAAAAGGTAATTATTAGTAAATGCAACCTTTTGTATTGAAACAATTAAAAAAATAATTTCAATTTTTTCTGGGTAAAGTGGTTCCACAGAGCGAAGTAACCGTTATTAATATAAAGACATGCTCATAATTTAAAGGTGAGCTTTTACAATTTAGATTCATTTTTGGATTTATGTATGCAAGTGAATATATTGCATATATACACATATAAATACACATATAAATACACATATGTAAAATATTTAATAATTTACCTATCTTCTAAAAATGTTTAATTATTTATCTATACAAATATAAGATAGACATACAGCTTCAATGAGGGGAAATAAATACAACATTCTTGTTAAAAAAATTAAATATATGTGATTGAAATTATAAGTAAATTAAGCCAGTTTTTTATTTCTACCAGTATTTAGGTGACTTATTTGGAACGCATACTCATACAGATAAGTTTCTGGCTGGATCTGCTGCTGGTGTTACCGCAGTTACATTAACGTATCCACTTGATGTCATTAGAGCCAGACTTGCTTTTCAAGTTGCCGGAGAACATATTTATGTAGGGATTGTACATGCGGGTATCACAATTTTTAAAAAAGTGAGTTCATATTTCATTAAATGTTATTAAAAGACTTGAAGTTTTGAGATTGAAAGATAATATTACTGTGATAATATATATTAACACATTTGCATAAAAAGATGTGACTAATCTACATTTGAAATTACTTATTCTGATCTCATGTAATTAAACTTTTGTTGAAATGCACAAAAACATATAAGGAACAGCTGCATTATAAATATATATGTAATTTATATGAATAGGAATTAACAGCAAGAAAGTTAGCATATCAATTAAAATATAGAGTGCAAAGTTTAGAGCTTTTTGAATTATGAATTGGTTCATATATTATTACCACATATTCATTTGTAAAAAACATTTTTTTAAATAATAACTCCAAAAACAAGAAAGTAAATTTACATAAAATACTATTTTTTTAATGATTGATTTTAGATTAATAACAATATTATATCATTGAATCTTTCAGGAAGGTGGTATTCGAGCATTGTACAGAGGGTTTTGGCCAACTATTATTGGCATGATTCCATATGCAGGATTTTCATTTTATTCATTTGAAAAACTTAAATATTTATGCATGAAACATGCACCAAATTATTTTTGTGAAAAATATGACAAAAATACTGGTATGACTAATTTAAAATTTGTATAGATTTATTGAAATAGAAATTTTACTTTCAATAATAATATATAAATTAATATTTTTTGGTAAGAGATATATAAAAATAGAAAAGATATTTGGTCTTTAGTTAAATTTAACAATTTTCTAAAAATACTTTTGAAAAATATTTTAATTAATATAAATATACAAATACTTAATACCCTGGGGACCGGCCGCTCTGACAAGCATATAGCCTGAATTCTCGGGTGTCTTTGGAGCGACTGAAAACGATTCAAAGCGACCAATATTATATCTGATATATTGATAACGGTTTCGTATTATTCAAGCGTGTGATGTAAAAACACTTTCATAACATTTCATTTATAGCATCCATTGCTTTTTTTATTTAACAGCAGTTAAAGTTTTTATAGGATACCGCATGAAGTATGAAAGACGCGAATTTGCGTCTCCGGTCCCCAGTGTTAAGAATTCTTTATACATTTTTCGATAAATAAGATCTATCATACAAAATCGTAATTAAATTTTATAAAATGCATAATTCCGACTTGTGTAATTGTCTTTAATACTTGATAAAAATTATATGTTAATGTAACTATAGGTGGTTTAGTTTTAACGATACCAGCAAGATTATTGTGTGGAGGTATTGCTGGTGCTATTGCTCAAAGTTTTTCTTATCCATTAGATGTTACTAGAAGACGGATGCAACTAGGTATGATGGATCATAATACTCACAAATGCAAGTAAGAGTCTACCACCGTTATAATGTGAATATAAAAGAGGATATTTAATTCTTTAATGGTTTATTACACAATATTTAATTATAATTCACTTTTAGTTCTAGCATGTCACAGACTATAAAAACGATATATGAAGAAAATGGTATTGCAAAAGGTCTGTATCGTGGAATGAGTATCAATTATCTACGAGCTATTCCTATGGTATCAGTTAGTTTTACAACATACGAGATCATGAAACAAATACTACATTTAGACACGGGACTAAAATTCTAATTTATTTAATCAGAACACGTATTTGCAATGTCCCAGTTCTTATATTTCTATTAGTGGTAAAACGCAATTAATATTAATATTTTTCTACAATCACTGGGACAAAAATATTGTTTGATTTTCACTTTGCAACATAGAGGTGATTCTTTCAATCTAATTTATTATCTGTATGTGATAAATTTATGCAAGTATGATATGCCACGAATATGTGAAATATATGGAAAATATTTGCGAAGTATACATAGAATAAATATTTAGGGTGGATCAACTAACGTGACCACCTGAAATATTTCACTTGTTTTTAGCGATATAAAAAATGTTTCAGGTACAAGTTAGATGGTTTCGAAGGGGACATAATTTGATATGATTAGCTTTTCGTAAGTGACCGCATAGAAGATATATGAAGGTCACTTTTTTTTTTTTAATGAAATCATATATTTTTCTATTACATTAGCCGACTTAGCTAAACATTCTGTACAAAAAATTATTAATCTATAAAGTATTAATAAAGTATTAACCTATTTATACCGAAAAAATATTAGCTTAGCAGATATTCTAACTTCAAGCTTGATTCAAATTAGCGATCGCAATAAGATCAGATCACGCCAGGTCAGGTCACCAATCAAGAGCTTTTCATTTTATTTGACTGAACTGTCTGTCTATTGTAATTGTCTATTGTAATCTATTGTACGTGCTAGCGATTTTGACAGGTGCCTGATATGACGTGATTGGACTGTACCGTGATCTCTAGTCTAAATCGCCCTTTAATTTTGTCAAATTTAGATATAGAGGTTAAGGAAAAACACGACATTCTTGAGCTTATGTTCGTACGTTAAATTTGACGAATTAAAGTTACAATATTTCTTAAACCAATGGTTTTTCAGTACACATAAATCGGTTAATACTTTTTTGTAGAGAATGCCCATATGAATCAGCTAATGTTATAAAAAATATATCATTCCACATAAAAAAATATCAGTGACCTTCATATGTTCTTTATGTGTTCGCCTACGAAAAAGCTAATATCAGATTATGTAATCTCGAAATCATTCAACTTGTGTCAGTATTATCAAAAACAACCAAGATTTCCAGATGATCACGTCAGGTGATTCACCCTATAGAAACACGCACACGCATATATATATGCAGTGGTTGCTTACGTACAATTGATATTAATCCTTGATATCACAGTGATAACTACCACTGATACAAAACTGATACTAATTCCCCTAATGCCGTGGTGATAATATCATAGTGTCACAGTTTTCTGATACTATGATGATGAGCAGTTGGTTATAACAAGGATACATTATATGTGAAAAACTATTTTTTTGTTTATATGTAATTATTATTTTCATATTCGTTTTGCAAATAACTATTTTGATTACATGAAAAAAAGATTGCATTATATTTCATATAATTAGTAATATCTTATATATACAAAATTAATAAAAAATTTAATAACACTTTTTGTACAATGTTACCATATTTAAAAATTGTAGACCAAAGATTGTTATATAATAGTATATTTTTACTCATAGTAAATTAGGATTCAATTTAGAATTCACCATAAACTCGCTGTACATAATAAATGGTTATTAATGTAAAGGATACATGTAATGATAATTAAAGAACAAAATGATAATTGTAATTTCGAATTTATAAATAAATTATCTTTTTTGAAACTATAGCTTTCAATTTACACCTCTTAATTAATTCCTTCTTAATTATGGGTGAGGACAAAATAAATTATTTAAAAAATTATAAGAATTGTAATTTAAATTAATTAGTAATGTACAAAAAAGAGATAAGATGTTTCCAAATCTTGATGCTAAAACAATACAATATATTCAAGAAATTAAGAAGATAAGAAAGTTCATGTAAAATTTTAAATATTTCTTTGTTTGCTAAATTAATTTCACATGAATAATAACTGATAACAATGACTGTCATTGTTGACTAATTTATCAATTAATAATTCTACAGTAATGTGTTATTATACAATTTTATCCAATCAATTTTTATGTCATAACTTTTTAACACGCTTCATCAAAAATTATCTTAAAACAAGAAAAAATGTTTTTGTTACACTGTTCAAATTAAGTAGATATGTATAAAGCGTGATTAAAATATCTGGAAATCACTACAAATATTGTTTCCCTTCGATTAAATATCTTGATAAAACTTTCTTCAAAACAGGACATGTGTATTAAGAAAACAATTTTGGACATAGATTTATGTATGAATCCTTTTTATTTATTTAATTTCCTGAATACACTGTATGAATTATATGCTAATTAATTTCAGAACGCTCTGTATAGCAATTTGACATACTTTAAACTTAATGTCTCATTATCAGTAATACATTTGAATATTTGTAGTTAGTAAACTATGCACTTTAATAAATAATTTTGCTTATTGCTGGTTTAACTTGAAATATTTATTTTTCAGTTGAGTGTCTTGTAATAAATGTTTTTTTGTACATGTACTTAAAATATCACTAGGATTATGTAATTTATAAATATGACTTTAATCATAAAAATTTATCTATTTCTATAGAAATTTACTTTTAAAGTTTTTATATGTTAAAATACATGCGAATAATTATTTATGTATTAGTCTTAAGACCAGTAATTAGTTTTGCTCATATCATGTCTTGCATTACAGTAGTTCAATGTGTAAAAATGATATAAGACTCTCTAAATATGATAACATTTCTTTATTTATCTAGCTTCTGTTTATAATGAGACGACATAATATCAGTTCAAGGCATACTGTTTACTTTGCTTCAGCAAGCCAGTTTAAAATTTGTAACTTAATGTGTTCAAGATACACAAAGTCTAAAACCAGGGACGCATGCCGAAAGATAAAAACCAAGTGCACACACATAACTTGCAATTGCTTGAAGTATTTTTTATGATTGATATAAAATGTCCCAAAAAATATTGTAAAAGATATTACTTCAAATTGATATATACAATATAGTCTGTATGTGATATATAATAATTATATACAGCTATAAACTGATTATTTTGCCCTGAATTTATATACATAACAGATAAGTTTGAAGCGTTTTGTTTTAATTTGAATTTCTGCGTGTGCATCGGTGATCAATCAGCTTTTGATAAAAGTATACTCATTTTTAGCTTAGTTTAATCTATGATCACTTTGTAAAAATCTGCATGTAAGTACATAAAATATTGACATTCAATACCAAAATTAAAGTGAAACAGAAATAACCGGATTTATGACTTTTACACTTAGAAATAAGTATTTTTATCACATTATCTAAAGTAAAATTTGACAAATAAAGAAATAATAATGTTTTGAAGTATTGAATCTTTAAGAATTAATAACATATAAGAGTTTATTTGATATTGAAATTTATGTCTTATATGAAATACTTTAAAAAGAAAATAAATAGAGCAAATACAAAATTAACTATACAAGCTCTAAGATCTATTATTGATTTTACTAAAAGACGTACTTTTAATTAACTCAATCTGCTTCATCTGTTGTTATATAATACCATAATTTTTTTTCTATATATAGGAAATTTTACCTTTATTTCTTTTATAACCCAGAAAATATGTGTAATATATAATATATAAAACAAAAATGAAAAAATGCTTAGCCCTGCATCAATGCAGAAAAAGTTACTGTATCCACAATGTTACGGTTTCTGTGCTATTTTCTTTTACATTTACAGTCTTAGTAAATTGCTATAGTGTGCACCTATACATTTTTCGGTTTTTTTTTTTTCTCTTTATTGTTACTACTGTATCGTTTCATTATGCATATGTTCAAATTACATGTTTAATTCTATGAATTATGTATTCCGTGAATACATTCAATGCTCATGTATACAATGCTTGTGTATTGACGAGTATGAATGATTTGAGAACACATTAAATTCATTAAACTTGCATTACACATGTTTATTTACCAGAAGCATTATTTTATATCTATTAATTAGTAAAAAAGTTGTCGGTAGGTTCATAAGCAATTAACTTTCAATTTAATGATTGTGAATGCATGAATTCATTCAGTATAAAGTGTGTGTTTCACTTAGGAAGTCTTGATAGGATTGATGCAAAAGTTTTTTTAATCCTTAAATTATAAAACATGAGATAACCGACGACATTTGTATTTAATATTAATATTTAAAAATCACATTTAGGCAAGCAGGTTTGAAAAATAAAAACAGCAATGAGCGTAACTAAAATAAAATAAATGCTATGGAATAAACATGACTGATGGACTTGCACTAAATTATTTTGTAAGATAATTATAAAAATAAGACTTATACAAATTATATTTTGATTTACTTAATAAAACAATGTCAATACTATAAGCAAAATTATTGACTGCGACGATTGTGATTAATTAATATGTATAATGCTATGTTACAATCATTCACAAAATTCACTAGAGAATTTATTCAATTGTTTATATGGCACGATTTGTATATGCCAAATTTACTGTTGCATCAACCCTTTGTATATTTCCTTCAAGTGGAACATTTCATGCTCCATTCACACTAGCAATTATGTGACACTCTCTTAAATATAAACTATTATTATTTTGGTACACTTTTTGAAACCTTAAACAACATTATTTCTATTCAGTTCACGCAACAAATAATTTTGTTCGTATAAACAGTTTTTCAATAAATTAATATTTCTTCAAGGTTTCAAACAATACCATGCACAGTTTTTTATTCGCACTACTTATTATGTTCATTTTTTCTGTTTTGTTTCTTGATAATAAAAATACAAGCAATACAATGAAAGTTGTAGAACTCAATGTGATACGTGAATTTTAATTGGTACGTGTGTACATTATTGTTTGTTTTTTTTTTCTATTTGTATACATTTAATGTTGTGTCTACATGAATGGTGTGGGACACACGCAAAATACTCGGTTGTGTGCCATCTCTCAACAAGACACCACAAAGAGTCATGATATAATACTTGAGACTATAATGTAATGTGTAAGGATAGCTGTAGCCTCACACTTTATTGATGTTCTATCATAAATTATGTTCAGTGGCATTGCTATGAAGCCTGAATCATTTCTGTACCCCTACCTTAATAGATAACTCAGGGGTTTTGATTGTTTACAAGAAATAATCTGGTGTCCGCCTAGTAACATGTGGCTCACCGCGCCTTGGAGCTGGATCAAATTGAAGGCTGTAGAGATAAAATACAAAACATTGTACGAAAATGAGTAAAAAATAATTCATATCAATATTTTTGCCCACCAATTATTTCATTTAATATAAAATCATTATACTTACAATGAATATTTTAAAGCATCATCTAATTCCATAATTGCAGCTTGATTTCCACAACGATAGCAGTAATTGGGAGCTGAGAATATAGTTACAACATTACGATCATGACACCTGTAATGAAAAATATATATATGTGTGGGATACAAAATTTTATGACAATAATACCATAACATTAATACACAAATACAGTACAAATTAAATCATAAGTAAACATTTCCAATAAATATACCAATTATAACCCTCCATAACTAATTGATGTGCTCGTGATACTAATGTCAGGCCATTAGAATGATTAAAAGTTTCTGAAATATCTTGTCCGAAAGTATACCCTGCTCCTCGAGGAGAAATACCCCATCCTCCTCTATCATCTGGATCAGACCACAAAAGATCACACATGGGTCCCTAAAGTAATATGAATAATATTTTACATATCTTCCATTTTTCCTTTACAAATTTAGAAAGTCAACTATAAATACTGACTTCGTGTGGTACTTCTTGAAGACGGTCTAGAGCACGTATATGATCTAAAGTATCGATCGAAGGTGATAAACCACCGTGTAAACAAAATATTTGACCATCTACCAGAGCAGTTAATGGTAAATAATCGAATAGATCCGTGAAGAACTTCCATACATTAGCATTGCCATATTTACGTAAACATTCGTCATAAAACCCATATACCTGTGTGATTTGCCTTGATTCATGATTACCTCTTAAAATAGTTATTCTTTCTCTATATCTGACCTATGAAAACAAGATTTTATACATATTATAAAGGAAAAATAGTGTATTATACAGTGTATTAACAGTTCTATATCTGTATATTCAATTTACATATATATCTGTTTAAAAGAATTTTACCTTGAGCGCAACAAGTAAGGTAACAGTTTCAACAGAGTAATAACCACGGTCTACATAGTCACCCATAAAAAGGTAATTTGTATCTGGAGACTTGCCTCCTATTCTGAACAATTCCATTAGATCATGGAATTGTCCATGTACATCTCCACATACCGTTACAGGACATTTTACTTCTTGTACGTTAGATTCTTTAGCTAAAATTTCTTTTGCCTACAAACATATATTAATTCCCTGATATTATTTATTATTATCTAAAAATGTTAAAGCAATATAAAGATATATAAATACATAATTGGTTAATTTAGAAAATAAAAGAAATAATTTATAATTAGCTATCCAACCACATTTACTATATTATAATAACAATAATATTAACTCATTAACGGTCAAAGTTGCGTTAATGCAACATTTCATTCAACCTTTCTTTTTAATTTACATTACTAAATTTTATTGAATCCATGCTGCAATTATGAAAAGGAACTTCAAGAATCTGCTCAATATCTGTTTCATTACTATTTCTTGTTTTATATAGATCCTATAATTTTATGAAATTAAAAAAAATTAGAATATTTTATGATATATTATTTTATTAAAATTATTGTTTTTATATTTCCCATTCATACAATGGGATTCTGTGATATACCTATTATTTCAATGGATTTTTTTAAATTTATAAACAATAACTTACTTAATTTGGGTTTTGTGATAATGTTGCATTTACATAACATTTACACATTATTTCACTGCATGTCCTCAATGAGTTAATGAAACAGATTTATAACTAGACTGGAAATATTTATGCAAGTTCATAATTTTATGAACGCAATTGACATATTGACACCATGGCATTTAAAAACTCATAGATGTATCATTCGGGTTCCTTTGCTAGAACTCGGATGATGCACATGTGAGTCATTTGCTTCAAATGTGTTAAAGAAATGGAATCCAAATATATAAAAATCTGTTTTACATTTCAAATATTACAATGAGTTCTCCATTTTGAATACTTTTATATAAAGTTAGACACACACACACAAGCGCGTGCGTAGTCAGACAGACAGATGGACATACAGACAAGAGTTTATTTGCAACAAATAAAACAAAGACATTTTTCAAAATATTGCAAATTTCCAGTAAAGAAATTAATTTTTACATTACTGTTATTAAGTTCCATTAACATATAGAACAAATTAGTAATACAAGAATAGTAATACAATGAATTAATAAACTACAAATATTTAATGCTAATAGTCAACTAAGTGAAACCTAAATAGGGATTTATTTTTCCTACTAATTATACTTTACTATTGACTACTTCAGATATTTTTTATATTTTTACATATTACATGCATTCTGGATACTATTGCATTTTAAGATTTCCCATAAATGCATAAAATTCCACAGTCTAGTAATAACATTAATATAACTTACATAAAAAATAGTAAAAATATATTTAGGAACAATAGTGATAATATAATAGATTAGATAATACAGCTGATTAAGAAATGATAGTATAAGTATACAACTTATACTTTTTATTTTCTTCCATATATAAAAGCATTTATAACAAATTACTTATTTATTATAACATATGAAGCAAATTTATGATCTATAAATATCCTATATTAATATTAATTTGCAAATACACAAATAAACATGACATTTTCTTGTCTATAACAATACATATTGTTGTATTTTAAATAGTTATTATTAAAAGTTTCCAAGCATAATGATTAAACATCTTTTAAGCAATATGCATGAGCAAGTATTACATATACAAACATCTCGAAGACGAATACAATCAAATAAGATAATTTCGACATATCACAGGTGTTTCGAGCGTTGAAGCATGAAAATTAAAGTGCTCTTTACATGCTGCAAGAGATCTCATTCGGGAAGTAAAAATAGAATCGTGGGTTGATTCGGCAAGCTTGCTTGGTTTGAACAAGTTGCAGTGTAAATCCAAATAGCAACGAACACGGTGGTTTTTGGAGCGTCTGATCGTAATTTTAAATAATATCTATCAAGACTGAATTTGTCGAAATTGCGAAATACACTATCGATAATATTATTTCTGTATATAGAACATATTCAAATGTATTGTAATGAAATTTGTAATGACACGTCAAATTATGCTCTCGGTGGTGATCAGTAGAATACGAATAAACGAGCGTAAAACAGCGTAACAAAATTAATTGTGAACCAAACAAGAGATATCTCAATAAAGAAGATACACTGAAATAATCGACGTGGTGATAATTTTTTATGGATGAGGAAAAAGTGTATGTGTACCTTCTCGCACAGAGATTTTACTTGGCTTTCTGTTAGTTGTTGGCAGTTATTTAATTGTTCTATCCACTGATCGAGTTCCTTCAACGACGCCTTTTCCTCCATCGTACAAATCTACGTATGAAGTCTACGGATAGCCCGCACTCTTAGCACATGTAATAAAAGTAAAGCGAGTCCGTCCCGTAAACTAAATCATTCGGTTTTACTGGAAAAGCTTCTTAACACAAATATCCCGATCCAGCACACACTCACAAAATGGCCGATTGCGAGTACGGACGGTGACGTCACACTAAATTCATGCGTGCTTCACTAGCTATAACCTAGATTATCATGCCGGCCAATCGCGTTCTGCGTTTATCCCGCTTTTACCAATCAGAAGTCGAGTTTACTTTTGTCGCATATACGCTATTGTACACTGTGCAACTGTGACTGCATCGTTTTAACAACTATGATTACATTTCTATTGGAAATATTGGAGCTTTTCAGTGACGTAGAAGTGTGGGATAAAATCTGGTGAAGATAAAGAAATATTTTAATACAAGATATATGATGGTTTCAGAGCTTGACCGAAGATTTCATTTCACACCGTGCATCCAATCACTTTGTAAATATTATGTTTGTTTTGTTACCATGTCGACATGAGAACTCACCAAATTCGATCAACGTGATATTTACGAAAATGTCAAATTTATTTAAATGCAAGATACAAAATGATAGTTCTTAAAATACATTGATCGTATCATTTTGAATAGATCAAAATATGTATGCATGCATGTATGTATGTATGTATGTATGTAGTGTATCAGCTATAATGGCGATTGATTTGTAATTAATTTTACAAATTTTGCTTTGATTTTTGTATTTTGATTATCACACAATGAAGTCTGAACGATTTTCTTCGAGAGAGAATATTTCAGCTAAGCTAATTCAAAGAATTCAAGAATTTCGAAGAATTTCAAAGAATTCAAAAGCATTTCAAAATTCAGAGTAAGGTAAATATTTGATTAAATTAAATACAGCAACTATTAAGAAGTAAATAATCTAAAAGATTATGTTTAATAGCATATACTTGTGATTAGAGTGAAAGTCTATTTAATGTTTATAGAAGTTTGATTTAATGTAATATTTTGATTGTACATATGTTTCTCTTTTTTTATATACACATAATTGCTTCTTTGTACACTTGTACTGAATTTACTTTATTGTACCTATACATTGTCATGACTAATTTGAAGTAAAGATGTAACAATTATAGCACCCCACCAATAAATATTGTCTAAATTTACAATATTTTGTATTTTGGTATGTTATACAAGTTTTTACATATATTTAAATGTTTATTTTGATTTTGTCCATAAAATGATTCTTTTTGAGCTTTTTTTGAGCACACCGAATTTATAACCTATTCTCATATGGTATGATAGTTTTCAAGTAGTTTTCGAGTAGAATTCAGAAATACAAATTTTAAGGCGAAGAAATCTGTTTTAAAAATTATGCATGTATAAAATTTGTGCATAGCGTACGATTTACTTGGACGCCATTTCAAGTATGTTTAATTATGTATAATTGATGAATGATTTGAATCGATGGTTGTATACAGATGCACGTGGTAATTATTTTAATAGATCAAGAAAGTAACTAACATTTATATCACTCAGAAAATTATACAGTATTTTTTGAAAAAGCAATCTTATTAGTTGTATAAAAGCATAATGTTTTCAAATTGCCGCTACTAGTGACACCATGAGATCAACGTTTTTAGTGAACGGTCGTTATCGTTATATTATTGATCTGCAGTGGAACTAAACAGGGCAGCCCCCTAACTTTACAGATTTTTATATATGCCCGCGTGAAACCGCTTCTTGGACTTGACCGCGTGGTGCAGCATCTGTATTGGAATTGTGGTGTTTCGGTCAGCGCTTGTTCAAATGTTGGTTACAAAACATACAATTTCTTTGGATAGGTGTACAACGACTTTCATGAAACACACTTTTTCCAACAGCAATGGTTTCCTTTACTGCAAATATTTAAACAATTAGGGCCACGATATTTTGCAAGCATGTGACGGCATAGGAAGAAGAGGATCGATCCTCGGTAATATCGATGAAATATTCGAGGTCAAGGAGTTGCTTCTGAAACTTCGGACGACGTGGATGTGTTCTGATGTAAAGACTGTGGTCCAATCTACAGTCATATATTGGGTTGGCATCATTAGGTGGTAATGACAAAATCCACAATCACTTAGTTGCCAACCCAATAAATATGTCTCGATACTTATATATTATACCGAAAGCATAGAAGATACCCTCCAAAAAATGAATCGCGAGAAGTCAACATGGAAGACATGGAAGTCCTTGTTCTTGCGGGACATGCTATAAATGTCTCAGACAGAGACTGACACACTTTACTCATCTCTGTCTGTCATGCAAGAACAAGAACTTTGATGTCATACATGTTGATTTTTCACGACTTAACTTTCGGAGCAGGTATCTACGGTTCTACGTAGCAGGTATCGAGACTTTATAAGACCGTCGATTGGGCCACGATCGTACATACACGTCTGGGAACTCCTATGAAAGGGGTAAGGCTCCTAGCGACCGATGAATATTGTTCAATTCAACCGCAATAAGGCGCTTTGATTGATTGCTTAGGATTTTTGTGTAACGCTATCGTGGAAAAATAACCCAGACCCGGTCGTATCTGCCCCTTTCTCTCTCTCTCTCTCTCTCTCTCTCCTCTCAATGCGGCCGTAGTGCGGAGTAGCACGGGAGGTGAAAGGAGGAAGCAAGATCACGATAACGATTTTAGAGACCAACTTTTGTTTTATATGATTATTACGATTACCTTACTATTACTTTGTATTTAACTAATGTCAAATAAATGTTATGTAACATAAATATTTGTTTCATTATTAAAAACCTTTCTAAAGTTTAAAGTTATACTATAATTTTGCTTTTTTAGTAAAAAGATTTAATAACATAAAAATGTTTCAATCACGAATAATATTTTGAATATTATATTATTTACGTATATTAAATTTAACAGAAGAACGAAAACAACAAACGCTGCACGTAAATCTAATATGACTATAATAAGTAAATAGACAATATTGATTATCTTTTTTATTATCCTATTTATTGTATTACTATTATATTATTTATTGCAGATAGAAGAAAATGGAAGAAGGAAAGAAACATAAGTAGGTATAAGTAGGCCATCAGTGAACATGAAAAAATGTCTTATGATATTGATCTATTTCTTACACAAGAAGCTTTTTAAAGCTTGCTTTGCAGCAGCACACTTCGCTTGTTTCTTATTAGCACCGAACCCATAAAAATGTCTTACTTTCCCAGCAATAGTTACTTTTAAAGGAACCATGACAATATTCGTATTATCAATAACAGTTGCTTTCCTGAGGGAAAATATATAATTGTTAAGTAATTTTAACAAAGATGAAATGTTAATTGTTACTAATAATACTCACAGGAATTGTGGGCGTGCGCCGTGAGTTTCATATAAAACACGAATTGGTTGTTTTGGAATATTTTTGCTGAATTCGTCTAAATAAAAATTATACGTTACCACAACTAATAATGTTTATTAAAAATTTTAATATTATTATAAAACTGTTATGTTATTTTCATAAATACGCACCAATTTCTTTATGCATAATGGAATATACAATATTCCATACTACTGTAAGATTTTTATTACTATCCAAATATATTGCACCTATTATAGATTCAAATATATCTCCTAGAACTTTAGGAACGTCTACATGTTCAGCCATATTACATTCGTCTTCTTCTAATAAAATCCATAGAAGCTGTAAATATAGAATATATTATATACAAATATAGAAATATATTTACATATATATTTTTAAATAATTCAAAATGTATTTAACGTTTCCTTTATTAATGTAAAATACCTCGTCATTCACAGCATAATTTCTTTCTTCTTGAAATTTCACAAATCGTTCAATAATATTATTTAATTTTGGAGCATAAGATAGTAAAGCAATATGTAAACCATGTCTTACAGTCAAGCATGCAAAAGTAATATTATTAACAAGAGCAGATCTTAGATCTGTTAATGCACCAGGGTTTAAATTCCCGCAACTTTCATAGATATAGTTTGTAATTAGGAAATCTGAAATTATACGTTAAGTCAAGCATATTTATTTAATATTTTATTGATCGATAAACATTCAAAATAAGGTTTAAAATCATAAACATTCTGTTACCAAGTATTGCATCACCAAGAAATTCTAATCTTTGATAACATTCAGTCATATTATTCGGTGTATATGAAGGATGTGTAAAGGCCTAAAACATTTAACTGTTTTACTTGAAAGTTATATTTTTTAGTTAAACTAAGTTGCCAAACTAGATCTTAGTATTAAAGAACTCGATATAACAATCCATCAAAAATAAAACACTCAGCCGTTGTAAAATGTTAATTACCTGCAGTAAATACCCTCTATTATTAAATTTGTATCCAAGCTTTGTTTCTATATTGGAAGCCCAAGGCATTAAATGATTTACGTTACCTTCAGAAATTATTGGATTCTGAGGGGTACCAAACAATAATTCATTAGCATCAATTTTATATGGTAAAATTTGAAACCATTGTAATAATATTAAAGTATCTTTAATACCCATACTCTATAAAGATGAAAATATTCATATCAAAAAAAAATTATTATAATATTATAAAACTTTGTTTCGTACTTACTCTAAGATATACGCCAATCAATGCTTCTACACAATCTGCTACTGTTTTATCAGAAACTGTTTGTACTCCAAGATAATGTTCCATACCAGTTTGTGCTTCTGCTGTCTCCCAATCTAATATTTTTCTTTGTATTGCACTTTTCGTGGCTTCACTTATATGTCCACTTAATTGCTCGTCTCGAGGTATTTCAATTTCATATAAAACATTTGGTGACACCTTACACAGAATTTGTTTTTACAATAAATTTAATCAATTTACTTCGTTAAATTTTACAACTTATTAGTTTACATCATCTATATTATTACATAATTTGCTGTGTGTATGATTTAGTTTTGGAATATTCAAATAATACAAACCTTTGCATATAATAACACATCTTGAACTTGCCTATATACTGTATAAGCTGGTGCAATAAAATTACTCAAAGGTATAAAACTGTCAACTTTCATACATCCCGGAATGTTTTTCTTGACTCCGCAATAATAAAGATTACGATTGCCAATAATTTTTCCTTTCAGTGCGGTTAAATAACCTTCACTATGTTTTGGAAATTCACTGTATAAAAATAATGATGTAATAAATTTCAAATATGCATCTCCTAAAGTTTCTAATCGTTCTAAATTGAACGCATCATGTCCTGTTTTAGTTAATGCCTATAAAAATTTGTTTTCATAAACAGACTAGATTAACTGATTACAATTAAAATAAAAACAATTAAGAATATACTTACATACACGATCTGACCAGGATCGGGGCCACACGAACATTTCAATGACAAGATTTGCAAAACCGGTACTGGTACTGATGGTTTATTCAGAAAATTAATTTTGTCATTTTTCTGTGAAATAATAAATTTTATGAATATTATAAATAAATGTTAGATAACAATATTATATATAGAGAAATGTTGCTCAAATTTTTAGAAATATAAAGTGATACGTATGTATAATATGTATATAAAAGATATAGAATATTACGATTGAACTATTATTTTGATCCTGTGTTTCATTCATAAATTGACAATAGTGTTCTATTTCAATTAGCTGAATTTCTTCGATATTCTTGTCCAAATCTGGTTGTTCTTGATGTTTTGACCATGGGTAGTGATATAATTCTGTATTTCATATTATATGAAAATAGATAATAACATTTTATTTAGTGTATAAAAATATATAGTCTACGTAGATGAACTATTATTAAAATAAAAATAAATTAACAATATATATACACAGGGCATCCCACCTAGCTCCGTAACCCTTAATTATTCTTTTTTACTCGTATTGGCCACGATACGAAAAAATGTTTCAGACCTAATTTCCCCCTTGACATACGATAACTTTCTCTCGAAATACTATTCTGTATCGGAACAAATGAGAGAATAATTAAAGATGGCACAGTTTGATGGAACATCCTGCATATAAAAGGCAAAGGAAAGGCTATGCGGCATTCAACGAATTTAAAGAAGGCATTCGGTGGATAGACACCTTTTACTACATAAGCTGATGAGAATAAGGGTAAATGGAGAAATATTCTTTATGATCAAGGTGATATACAGGAAAACGACAAACAGAGTATTGCCAGTTGCGGGCCTAACAGATGGTTTTGAGTCATGCATAGAAATCAGGCAGGAATGCTCCATTCGTCCTTAATTATCTTCGTTGTTCATAGAAGATTTGCAAGTAGATTAATCTGTTAGTCGAGGAATAGAGTCGAGGGAGGGGCGGTATTTGTAGGGCAGACGATGATTGCGTTGAAGTTTGCGAATGATGTGGTAACGGTGGCGATTCGCAACAAGGGAGTCACAATCTCAGGCAGTTGCTCAGATCGCTGGGAAGATACGTAATGATAAACTGTCTCGAAGTGAACGCAAAGAAGACGAAAATGATGTTGTTCAAGAGAGCAAGGAGGGCTGGAGAAGAGAGATGGAAGTTCATGGGCAAAGAATTAGAATTAACGGACTACTAGAAGTATCTAGGCGTTTGATTCTTGACAGGCAATTACTTCAGACGGAATGCAAGAACACAGGCAAGTAAAGAGCAGAAAGCTGTCAACGCTATTTCGGATATGTGGAAATTAGCTCATGGGAAAAAATACACTTTTTGGATATGTTGGCAAATAATAGAGTACACTGAGAGAGAGAGAGCAGAGTATGTACGTTAAAATGGCAATAGGATTAAACAGAAATGCCCTGAATCAAATATGAAGGTTAGGATCAAATAGAACAAGATTGGGCATACAAGTCAGGAGGAGGGTCAATAGATACATCTTGACCACAGTAAGGATGGGAGAAATCAGGTGGCCCAGGATTTGCCTTAAGGAAGAAATGAGAAATATAAGCAACAACAGTTCCTCTGACTAGGGTAAGAAACCATGAGGAACTTTCGACGAGGTTAGGGATGGGGTAATAGGCAAGTTGTCAACATTCAAAGAGGAGTATAAAGATCTGGGAAGTAAATTAAAAAATGGAATATGAGAAGGATAGAGCAGAACAATTCAGGAGGATTGAAGTAAAGTCGACAGGTCAAGATATTGCAGTGATTACAGGTTAAGCTTGAAAGAGGTAAGAGTCGAAAGCAGAGTTGGAGGGGCAGTAAGACAACAATGTGCAAGATTTTTTTACGGGAATGTTAGCGCAATACAACATAAAGAGGAAGAGAATCAAAAGTGACGAATGTATAATCTAGATGAAGAGGATCCTTGTTGCATTTCATGCTCTGTGAGGGAATTTATGAAAGAGTAAGAGAAGAGATGGAATTAGAGAATTAGAGAAAAGATGACAAATTAACTAGGAGGTAGATCAGCGAGGGAGATGCGTCTATAGTAGAGTTTAGAGCAATTAGTAGGGAAACTGAATAGCGATCTAAAACCAAAGGCATGTTGTTACCATAGATTAGGTAGCTACGTTTTAAGGATATAGACTCTAGGTTCTAGCTTCTAATTTAAAGAAATTTGTAAGCTTAATGTTTTATGACAAGCAATGATCGCATCTGAAAACTACATTAGGTATAGGAGATATAATATATATGGATAAATAAATAGATAGATAAATAAATAAATAAATAAATACATATATATATATATATATATATATATATATATATATATACACACACGAACCATCTGCTTCTGATCCATTTGAAATTGGTTCTGGATGTAAATTATCAATATTTTCTGCAGTAGAAATTTCTAATAAAGGCTCAAATGAGTCTTCTCTTTCTTCGTCAGTTATTACTAATGAAAGCCATTTCATATTATTTGATAACGTTCCTAAATCACTTTCTTTAGCAATAATGTATCTTAGATCTTCTGCAATTAAGAGCTGTGAGACTCTGTGCAATATAGATGGTAAAGTTGTTGCTTTGAGCCAATATAAGGCTGGAAAATTAATTCTAATGCATAATTCTGGAACTAAATGCTCTTTCTTTGATTCAGTACTCTTATATCTGTATAGAAAAATACAATTTAATTATAAATTTAGTTTCATTTAAAATATGTATATAGAGATTTATGTATTACCTAGGCATTATATAATCTATTGCCCTTGATATTGATTTTACTTCTAACATTGGCTGCTCTAAATTGTTTATTACCAATCTGTGTTTTTCTTTATAATAATGAATATATGTAGAAAAGTGATCAGTTGGAAAACATGAACTGGGCGTGATATCATCACATACTTGGGTAACAATATATGTGTCTGCAGCTCTGTAGTTAGGTTTAACCAGTGCTAGTTCGTAATCAGAACTCTTAAAACGGAATGGATTTGGTGGTGGTATATATTCAATAGAATTATACTGCTTTGTAACTTCCCAATTTATGTCCCAGTCTTCGTTAACTAAAAAATTATATTTTAAAATAGCACTAAAATAGAAGATATTAAAAAATGCCTAATATTAATGATATCTTATATAGTAAGAAAGAGAATACATAAATATATCTTTATTATCTATATAGAATTATTATTTTAGTGCATAGCGCAGATTGAAAAGCTTGCGGAATGGCAATGATAATAATAAATAAAGGAACACCTAGCGGCAATTCCGGAAATCGAAGGTTTCCAATCTGTCCCCGTTTAATCATAAATTTCATTTACCTGGCACAATTAAAAAGCAATTATCACGATTACAATTATCGAATACCATAAAGGTTTTTATAACTGGTACGATATCACTAAATATTAAAGTATGAAACCTTTTTAAATATATAACTTCTTCTTCACTTAAGATCATTTTTGCATGATTTACTTTCACATCAATATTTAATTCACCAACACGCATAAAAATTGGAAAAGAAGGTATCTATAATAAGAGTATAAAATGTATAAGTAAATGTATAAGTGTATAAAATGTTTGTTATGAAGATTACAAAACAAATCGAAATTTATACCTCTGGCATTTGTTTTGTAGAAAGTATACCAAAACCTGCACTATTATGTAACAAATTATAGAATGTCAAATAGCGATTATCATGATGTGGTACAGCATACTTGGGTGTAGTATGAAGTATGTGAAGATACACTATTTCTTGGGGAAGAGGAAATGCACCATAGAGAGCTGATGGAAACTATGCCATATAAATGGTGGTTTTTAGTAACAACATTTACTACATTTTCATCAATGGAATAGTAAATTTTTGTTTTATTTTACCTGTAACTGATGATGTCGCTTTTTCTTGTACGTTCCTACTGAACTTTTTTCTGATTCAGTTTCATCAACCCAATTTGGAAATAAATAACTCAGGTCCTTTTGAAGTGTTTCTATTGTAACTGGCTTCAAATTATCAGATAATTCTCCCACTTTATGTAATTCTATACACATATTCATAGCAACAGATCTCTTTGCACTACTGATAGAAACCATAGGATCACCAAGAATGGTAGTTCTGAATGGAGATATAGATGGTAATGTAAGAGAAACCTAAAACGTATTTAAGGAAATTACAATCATTGCACAAGAGAAAAAAAGATTTAAAATATTTCAGCCTCTAATACCTGATACATTGGCAGATGATCTTTTGAAATTTTATGTAAAGTCCAAATAGGTGATAAACACGCAAATTTTGATTTCAATAAAGATGTACAGTATTGATTTATTACATTAATCGCCATCTGTTCTGTTATACAACATACTTGTCCATCATCACTAATTACCTGATATGGTTCTATGTCATGTTGATATAATTCACTTTGTATTTCATTCTCAGTTGGTACATTACGTTCATCAGTTTTATCTACTAGGAGCTAGTTAGAAGATAAAAAGTGAGTAAATTTATATGTATATATGTATATGTATATACAGTTATGTCCCGTATAACAAGCTATTAACCATTATCCATGACCAGGATTTAATTTTGTTTATCGATAATCATTATCAACAGCAAAAAGGTCTTTTTTTCTCTCTCTCTTTTTTTTTTTTTTTTTTTTTAAATATCGCTAATCAATGTCGGCGGCAAAAAATTTTTCCGCTTATACATTCGACTATCATTGATTGCTATTAACATTACTGATATTTAGTATTCATTGACAACATAAAAACATTGATTGTACAGTTTATTGTATATTTTATTAAGCAGAAAATCGGTATGAAAATATATGCGACAAGGAATAAAATTCAAGAAAATGGCACCTGTTTCAAGTGTTGTTCTATCTTTTTATATTCATTATGTCGTCGTAGATACTGTGAGTCATCTTTTTGTAGCAATACTACATATTGACTATATGCATGCCGTGCTCTCCCTTTGCTTTGAATATATGTTCTTACATCCATTGGCAAATCGTACCTTACGATTAATGAACATTTCGGCACATCTATACCTTCATCTATAACATCTGTTGCAACAATGCAATTTAACAAACCATTTCTAAATCTAAAAAAAAAAAAGAAAAAGAAAAAAAAAGGAAAAAGGAAAAGTTTAGAGAACTGTGTATTTCTTGAATAGTGATGTATTAATGTATCCGCTGACTTAAAATTGAATATATTAAAATTGAATAAATAAGCTTGTATATAGTAGATTGTATTATTATAAAATATTGTACCTGAGCAAAACCTCCTTATTCCGTTCTGATACACATAGCAATTCTTTGGAATTTTTAAAAGGATTACAGGACACACCTATCACAAACTCTGGATGCAAGAATTTATATTCCTCGTCATGCATGGATATACTCTAAAATAACACAAATTACAAAATAATGAGAAAAAGATAAATTTATATAAATCATAAACATAAAAATTACTTCTTACCTTTAATATCTGATATAATATTTTTGCAGTGAATCGACGTTGTACGAAAATAATACAGCAAAATACCTGATCATTAAGCTTGTTATTATAAAAGTCCTTTAATACTTTGAAAAGTTTTCGAATTTGATCAGATGAATAACTGAAATTTCATAATATTGTTTCAAAATAATATCAACGAATTATACAATAAACATAAATAGAAGTAACTCACTTGTAAATTCTCTCTCTTTCTGGACTCCCTTTCATTTTATCTTCTAATAATTTTCTACAGTTAATTACTTTTGTTATAAGATATTCCAAAATATATAGTGTTTCCTAAATATTACATATTACATTACACAATATAAACGAACAAAATTCAATATATCTTTATGTTTAATATTTACATACCACGTCATCTATACTTTTTTTCAAATATTCTAATTGAATCAAATGAAGTAAAACACATTTGCTTGCACCATAAATTCCTATATCAAAATAAAATTTGCTGAACTAGAGAAGAATACATACAAATTTATTTATAATTAATTTTGTAAATTATTCTGCATCTTATTTTGTATGCATACAACATATCCTAAGGTGGACAGGAGATTATTCTAATGCAAGGTTGACAAAGATATCTTTTTTGTTTGAGACCTCGTCTTTGAGAAAATTATGTTTCAAACATCATACATTAGCTGAATGTAAATATACTTAATGAAGTACAAATTCAATTATCCTGAAAACAAGACCTACAAACAAAAAAGGCAAAAATCTTTATTTTCTCCACGACTTAGTTTTGCATATAGAATAACCTCTTGCTCTTGAGTGTACCACATATCCTATGCACTATATATACAATACCTGTACGTAGAAAGTGGTACTGAATGTTTCTTAACATGCCACTCAGCTTTTTACTAGTAGTTTTTGGTCTAAATTCTGCACTTGATTCATTATACTTCAGATTATCTTTTAACACTATGCAATTTAGGATTAATTCTACTTCCTTAATAATATTATTTATACACTCCCCAACATTGTCTATAATATGTTGGTCAAATCGTACAATTTCTTCATTTGGTGACGCATAATAACTTTTATCAGCTAAAGTTGCAGTAGCTATTCTTGCGTTAAACGTAACTTCCAAAGACTATAGTAAAATTTATATATTATATTAATTAAAATAAAATTTTTCTTTAATGTGATTATATGAAATTTACCTGCATAACTGATTGTACTTTTTCCAGCCTCACATTAGCATTTAATAATGATGCTGAAAGTCCTAATACTCTTGGTTGTTCCTCTTTAGGACAATTTTCAAAGAGTTGCATAATTTGTCGCATAGGATGATCATTTACTGCTCTGTGACATTCATCGAAAATAATCAGGTTTATTCTATTCAAAAATATATATCCATGACAAAGTGCATTTACTAAGACTTGTGATGTCATTACCAAAACCTATAATATAGCATTCTTTAAGATTTTACTAAATATGTAATTCATATTATAATTCGTATAATGTTATAGAAACAATATTTACAACAATATTTCTAAGTTATAATTGACTTCCATTACCTCGTGTTGGTTTAGATGTTCATTCCATTCTTCATCATGCCAAAAATCAACCCCTTCCTCGCTACTGAGTGTTCCACAAGACAAACCAGTTAATCTTTTAATATAATCACTCTGTTGTATGACCAAGGGTACTGTATTCACTATAAATATGGTATGTTTACCACCTTCAGCATAAGGCCTAAATATAAAATTCATAGCACAATGTTTAAATATTGATAAGGTAAAAATATTGATTATATACTATATGACAATAACTGAAAAAAATGTGTAATTTATGACTCATACCGTCGTATATCCGCACTTAATTCTTTAATAAGCATAACAGCAATAAATGTTTTCCCGGCTCCCGTTGGTAAATAAATAATAACATTTTCTTTACATGCAGTTTCAAATAGATCAATCTGATAAGGTCTTGGTATAAACTCCTTTATATCTGTCTCCATAACTTAGGTAATAAAAAAAAGTCTTAAAAAATAATATATTTATAAAGAAAGTCAAAATGCTTAAAAATTATAATCGTAAAATGAGTACAACTTACCAAAAATAATAATAATTTCAAAGACGATAAGTAATATATTCCTCTTTTGCGACTTTTAGTTCATGAAAAATCGAGGAATAGTTTTTCATATGAAACTGAGGGAACTCCCTGATATTGTTAACAAATCGTCCGGTTATCGTTCGGTAATTGAACCACGGTCATATATATACGCAGTTCTGGCAATGGTCATATAAACAGGGCTGAATACTCATATACTGAAAACACGACCGATTATAGTACTAGCCTGCTAAGGATAAGAATGGCAACAATGCCGGAGTCCGGCATCCATATATATAACAACAGTCGACTCTAGAGTCGGCTCTGTCTCCTCTAATACAAAATGTGGTTTCTGATGTAGTATCGCCATGTTATTCAGCACGGCTAATACTAGAATTGGTTCTGCCGAAAGAATAGAAGTAATCATTCCAAAACTATGTCGTGAAAAATCGATATTGAATAAAAAAAGGTTCATGTTTTGCGCATGCGTGATATGCTATGAATGTCTGACACAGAAACAGCGACATCTCTATTCGTCTGCATGTCTCGCAAGAACGAAAATATCGTTGCCTTTCATGTTGAACTTTCAATTCAATCGTATATCGTAAGTATATAGTATTTCATGTCATACAAAAAACTGTTAGTCATATAAATGTAAATTTACGCAATAGAGTAGAGTTCAATTGAAAACATGAGATCGCGCTGCACGATAGAAACTGAAACTTGAAAAATGGTGTACCACAGGTGACTCTAGTATTTACAACTCGATCGGAGCGCCGCTATTGGGAATTGGGAAAACACACCGCGTCGCTAAAAGGAATTATCTCACCACGGGAATTCCCAGAACACCTATCTCCCTCGTTAGTAACGCTTTAAAGTGTAAAAATCTATCTGATGCGTAAAACAGAGTAATCCATACAGTAGGCTTCGAGTATCAAATTTTAAATAAGTTTTAAACATTTATGCCTAGACTGAGAACCATTATATTTCGTCTTTATTCGTCGAGTACTGTCAGAAAATACGAAAAAACTTGTAAAAGAAGTGATACCCCGGAGCGAAGTTTAACCTTGGAAGGTCATGTTTTTCAAGGTCATTGAGGCCCGACTACTCGTTTTCATCATTTTTCTCGTTACATATTACATTTACATGATAACAAAGTAATTAAAAAGGTTTCGTCAAAATCCACGAGGACATCATACATCGACAGATTCACCGATAAAGGAATACGGATCTGGCTATTTCTGATATTTTCAACACAGTCATAGAAATGAGTACGCGTATTGGCCAAAAGTGCTATATATACAAATAAAATAATAGAGTAACGCATAACGATGGACGATAGAGAGCAGTAACTTCTTTGCTTCTGTGGCCTCTTGTGTCGTCAACACTGCATAGTACGTATGTACATAGGAAGGAAGATACGAGATAAATAATGATCAATGTTGGATCTAGGAATTTCGGGGTAATTTTTAAATTCACCGGTCAAAAATTAGCACATAACATAAATAAAATTTATGAATAAAAGTTGTGTCCTGAAACAAAATTTAATGCTTTTTTTCATTCTCTTCACTATGACAGAAATGGAATACAAGGGAGGGCAAGAAGTGAAAAGAATGCGAATAATTGGATGTTAGAGTACTAATCAACTTAATTGTTATCTATATTGTATTGAATGATCTAAATGTACTTTTCGTCGCTTATTTAACCCCATAATTATTACATAATTATTATTATTTGTAATTATCACTCAAATATATATATTTCAAATCATATTGTATATAGTGAATGTATGAGCGTACAATGAAAATTTAAATACAATAATTAAATAACAATATCTTAGTTTTGTACATACTTAGATTTTAATGGAACCATTAGTGTATCATATTTATACATATATCAGAGTGTAACGATTCATAAAAATTAGCAAAATTTTCTGTTCTTTACATATTTAATTTATTCTATGCACTTGTACATGATCGCAAATTTTTTAAATGTAAAATCATTTAAATTATTGCGAGAGTTCGTGGAAATGTCCCATCCGTAAGTTCAGTAAAATAATTTTCAATAAATGTTGCAACGATTTGTTCTATAGTTATTCAAGTAAAAATTGCACGATGATCAAGGCTTTTGATGGAAATAATAATAATGTTTATGAATGTAAGTCACTTAATAAATACATATTTACATAATCTCAATATATTTCACATGTATATATCAATAAGCATAAAATTACAGTACAAGATGTCATGTTATTTAATGAAAGGGTATACAGCTGGGGACAAAAATAAATGGACAGACGGTAGAACTATCAATGAGGTTTAATCGAACTACATTAATTGGTAAATAATTGAAATTAACGTTTATATTTTTGTGCGACCAATCCTTATGAAATGAAACATCATTGATACCTATTTCCCCTACCTTATCCACTTATTTTTGTCCTGTACTGTATGTTGCGCAAAATGTTAATCAAATGAGAATGTAATTGGTTTTCCAATGTAGTAAAGATTCCGCAGTAGTCATGTACTTTATAATACACTGAAATATGAAATAGATACATTGAGTATTCTGTTACGAATATATTACAAGTAGAAATTGAAGTATGTGGTTTTAAAACAATTTAGCTTCAACAATGTCTTCACACAATTACTGTTCAATAATTCCTTCTATTGCTTATACTACTATTCTCGTATAAACATATTGAACATCTTTCAATTAAAGTTCCATACAATTTTTAAAAATTATTGTATCAAGACGTATAAAGTTTTCTCAATAATAAGAGAACAATATAGAGAAGTTCCTCAAAATATCAAATGTTATAGAACAGGTCAATGTATCCACAATTTAAGTAAAATAAGAAAAATATTTATACTGTATAATCATATGAAGGTATAAAGAAGATGCTATTCCCAAATTTTTACTTCGAAAGCTTTTGTACAAATTATGAAAACAATTATCCTTCAGCATTTATATTATTTTCTTGTTGAAAGCAATGACAAATTCCAGTCGTTTAACAATGTGATATCAACAAAATTGCTAATAAAATGTAAAAAAAGGAATGCATTTCTAGTTAAAAAGACATAATTATTTCATACTTCTCATTGATAGAATTGTACATACATAATTTTTTAAAGTAATACTAGAAGGAGATAGGCAACAGTATCAATAGGTACAGTTTCAAGAATTATCAAAGAGGTCTACTTTGCAGAACAATATTGTCTATCTGCAAAGTGTTGCATCTAATTGAACGAGCCATGGCAACAACAGTTTAATTTTTCTTCTGTAATTTGGATCTTTGGCAATAGGATTATGCTCTAAATACACTGTCTGTAATTTCTTATTAACTGCTAAATTTTCTACAGTTGTCCAATCCTCAATTTCATTGTTGTTTATCTGGAAAATACATTAAGTATCGAATAGTATTTAAATATGCATATACAGCTCTTAATCATATTCTTACCCAGAACTCTTCTAAATCCTCAAGATGTTCAATGTTTTCAATCTTTTTTATTTTATTATTTGCTAGATCAAAAGTTGTTACTTTTGTGCAATTTGATAATCCTCGGATGCATGTTATTCCATTTTCAGATAAATACAACTGATCAAGATTCTTCAATTCATCTAAATTTTCTATTTCTATAATGCGATTGCTTTGAAGACTTAATAACTGAAGATTTTGTAAACAGCCCAAATTTTCTATCTTTGCTATTTTATTTTTACCAAGGAACAAACTTGTTAAATTTTCAAGTGCTTCAAGATTAATTATTTCTCTTATTTTGTTATCGCCTAACTCGAGGATTGTAAGGTTCTTTAGATGTGACAGATTCTCAATGCGCTGAATCTTATTTGACGACAGGTATAATTTTTGTAAATTCAATAGGTTGTCCAATCCTTCTATCTTTTTAATACGATTAAAAGATAAATCTAAAAGTCTGAAAATATAATATTTGCTTATGTCCAAGAAATTTAGGATATTATTTTGATAAATCCACTATTTATTATATTTACTAAAAGAAAATATAACTTTTATTTTACTTATACGGAATGTAGTAACATACTTCAAATTTACAAGAGCATCCAAGTTTTCTATAACAACAATCTGATTATCTCTTAATTCTAACTCGACCAAAGTTGTAAGTGTATCAAGGTTCTCAATTTTCTTTATCAGATTCCACGTAAAACACAATCTATGTATTTTCCTCAATGGTTCCAAATTTTCTAATTTTGTTAGTCTCGAATGATTGAAATCTAATTCCTAGAACATCAATGGAAATAATTATATATATATAAAAGAATTATGTCATTATAAACTTTCAAGTTGTTATTGATGAAGTTAGTAAAGTAGTAAAGTAGTAAAGGAATAATAAAAACGAACATCGCTATCAGGATCTATGATAAGAATCTTTTCCGCTTCTTCATTTTCATCATTCTCATTCTCACCCTCGATTTCAGCCGAACCTTCGCTTTTACTATCCTCTAAAACACGATTATATTTCTATAAGCAACCATAATCCGTGATGTTTTTATTGACGATTACGTTGCAATAAACAATTATTATACCATTATTTGCCATTACTACAAGATATAATGACAATTTCTTCGATTTAATTGGTAGATTTAGTTTAAAATTGAGTAAAAAAAGATTATAATTGATTATACTGCTTCATAAAGATCCAGCATTAAATGCAAATCGAACTGTTGTTGTATTTGTTGGAATTATTTGAAATTGTATAAACTTTACACTGCGGGAGGTTCTACAATGTCCATGGTTTTACACTATCCCACAAATGTGGTTGTGAACTTACATCACGCAAATGACAATTACATCGTATACATTGTGAAAGTTTCCCACGGCTTGTTCTTAGTTCTTACACTTTTTGCAATGATTAGTAATTTTAATAAAACCGTTCTAAAGCTTATTATTATTATCCTAAGTTTATTACTACTACTATACTATGTTTATTATTATTATTATTATTATTATTATTATTATTATTATTATTATTATTTTATTATTATTATTCATTACTACTATTATTATTATACTCGTAATTTTATTAAATATACATATTGATTAATAAAATCAAAATTCCTTTATATTTCTTAATTTGGCACCTGGCCATTTTCTTTTTTGAAAATAGTTTTTGATATTAACTGCATGAATAGTAGTTTTATATTAACGAAAACTGCTATTAAGTATAGATTTCACGATATCGATTTACAACTGCCTAGATTAATCCGTATATGTATATATAATTGATTTTTTGCAATCAAATTGTAGTATTAGAAAATATAATAGGTTATGTAAAAATATTTTCTTCATTATTAATCATTTTTATGTATTCGTCTTTCAATTAATTAAAAGAAAAAAAAAAAAAAAAAAAAAAAAAAAAAAAAAAAA